>SNQJ01S0019719.1:3310-15011 GCA_010110895.2 Picea sitchensis
AAATAGGTCATCCTAATGCCCGGACTAGGGGAATGGGATGGATGTATGGGAGATAAGATGTAAAATGGTAGTATGGTGGGAGCGGACGATGGCTCTTCAAATCCCCCCTGGTGGCTAACCAAAACCCATGGGTACAAGCTTACTAGGGCACCCCGTTAATCCCCCCAACAATGGTCAAGTGGGTTAGTGTAAGATCCAAGCAGTTATCAGAAATGTAAGGAACCTGATGCATATATAAGAGAGTTATAATGATCAAACATGACACATACTATGATACCCGGACCAATTACCTCATGGAGCAAGAGTCTTCTCTGATACAAGTCCAAGCCGATGGTGATGGAAGTTGTTGTTGCTGACAGGACAAGTCTAGTGAAGAAGAAGAAAGATGGGCCCTCCAGGGCCATGCTCAGGTCAATCCTGCTCTCGGTACTCCATGTCTAGGACCTGTGGGCCTCGAGACATGATCTCCTAGTTATCCCTAGAAAACGGGGATAACAGGGACAATGATTCTTGTAGTGACCATACTTTCGACAATCGAAACATTGTATTTCTGACATATCTTTCTCTTGATTTGGCTTCTTCCTTGGGCCAAACTTCCTTTTGTTCCTGAAGTTCTTGAATCTTGTTGTGAAGGCTTGATCATCGTACTTCTTTTAGGGTTTCTCTTTTGCATTGATCCTTGATTCTTCTTGAGCACAGCAAGTAGAAAGTTCTTCCAATGTAGGATACTCCTTTGTGTTCATGCTTGCGGAAAATGCATCCCATGTCCTGGGAAGACCATTGAGTACTATGTTTACCAATTCTTTCTCTGAAATGATCTCTTCAATAGCTTGTAGTTGATCTCTTAACTGAGAGATTCTCACAAAGTATGATGTTATGATGTCATCATCATTCATTTTCATGTCGCAGAGCTCATTGTTCACACTAATAACTTGTCCAATGTTTCGGACTGAGAAGACGTTTGTTAGGGCATCGTACATCTTCTTTGATGAGTCAAGATGGGATATGTAGGGTATCAAGTGGTCTTTTATGGAGTCCACTATGATACTCATGGCATTGATGTCACCGTCTTTGAACTTCTCCATAACTGCAACGTTCTGCGGTTCCTTCTCTTTACCTTGTTCAAACTCTACTTCCACAATCTTTCCTTTCACGATATCCAGCACTTTATTCTTTGCAAGGATGAGGTCAATCCTTGTCTTCCACGCTTTGAAGTTAGAAGCTCTATCTAACTTGTTTTTTGACTTCATAGTAAGTCATGGCTGCTTTGACTTGGTCAACCTTAGATTTGACCAGAAACTCAAACTTGACATCTTGGCTTGTTGAGAGTACCAAGAGATGCGCTAGGCTAGGGTGCACGAGTCTATCTGGAAATTAGGTCAATCCCTTCACATAAGGTGCCTCAACGAGAGGGTTAGGGTTTCTGCAACTGCACCTGCTAGTAACCCTAGCGACAGTGCTTTTGTGACTGCTCATGCTAGAAACCCTAGCGACAGTTCATCAACGAGCTTAATATCCTTATGGCTATGCTCCCTTCCAGTGGTTAGACT
This sequence comes from Picea sitchensis, assembly GCA_010110895.2. Taxonomy (NCBI): domain Eukaryota; kingdom Viridiplantae; phylum Streptophyta; class Pinopsida; order Pinales; family Pinaceae; genus Picea; species Picea sitchensis. Next base: position 4,861 of record SNQJ01S0019719.1, read on the forward strand.
GAATGAAGGAGGCGTGGGCCCATAACCTGTTAGAATATGATGGATATGCTCCTTTTACCATAAACAATATCACTATTGTCACCCAACCATAGGCCGAAGCTACCCTCCGAGCACCTTAACCTTGACAGAGAATCACTCCGGAAGCAAACCCTAGGCTAGATAGCCAAACAAAGGGTAATGCACCTTTCTCCAAGGATAGCGCACCAAACAAGAGTTGATTAGATAGTCCAAACCATAACCAAGAGATAGTCCAAGCCAAAACGTAATTTGCTAGTTGCAGCAAATGCAACGGAAGCTCTCCTCCAAACTTGCACACAAACTGGCTAATTGCAATGCGCACAACCAAGCTCTGCAGTTCTGAGAATGCCTGCCAGAATGAAGACTGTCCTCCTGTATTTATACTAATTCTGGCTGAGTGCCTAGGCCGACTTCTCATTCTGGGTGCCTATTTACTTAGTATATAATATTTCTTCTAGTCGACTTCTTCTCTTGGAGGCTAATAACCTAATACAAATTATCCTCTTGAGTCGACTTGTCTTCTAGGGTTATTAGCCAACTCATTAGGGTTTCTTCATGCTTTCTGGAATATTCTATTCTCGTCAGGTTTACACGTGGAGGTAAATACCTCCCGCAGCTACCATAATATCAACAAATCCTTCACTAAAACAAGGGAAGTAATTGCTAAGGTGATAGTGACAAATACTTCCATATGTTACACTTGCCAAGCATCTTGTGAAGGCTTTGCATAAGTGCTAGATTGGTTGATAATAATACAAAGTTTCAAGTCGTGATAAGCTATAAGTATGTATATGAACTTCATCACTTATATATTAATGAAATGTTTCAGCTGTCCAATTATTGTGTACTTGTGGATTAGATTTCAGCCCTATCGTGACTTCTTGATTGGGTAAATTCCAATCAAGAAAGTGTTAAGAGATTTAAAATTTATCTTCGAGATAACAGGGAAGACTTACTGTTGCAATAAACTTATTCCAAATCTGTCATATGCATGAAAAAGGTGTGCCCTGTTATCCCCTCACATCTAGGGGTAACTAGAGGATATTTTTTCTCCTATGATCCACATTACAGACATTAATTCTACAGGTGACATCCATGGTTCTCCACAGACAAATGATCGATTATGCTTCCCACATATTGCTCAGCTCACTCTCCCTTGCTGACTATGGTGCTTGACCCACAGGAGGTAACCTGTTTCAATACTTCATATTAAGTGTTAATGCCTAATGTGTTTGTCATGAAAGTAGTGATCATGCGGTTGAGTTGAATAATGGATCATGATGCTCTAAATTTGTGCCTTTTGCCTTGTCTCACCTTGGTGGTTATCAACCCCTCCTAGATAAGTGTTGTCATTCTTGGGTAGAGTTGTAGTACTCGAGGGCTTTGATAGGGGTAGTGTGTTCATATCCCAATCCGTACATAACATTCTCCACCTTTCCCAATCTCCGTTATCCCCATTTTTGAGTTAATGGTTGTATCTCACGCATATAGGTTCATGCTTCATAATCCCATTAGAAAGAGGAGCTTGAATGCTCAAGGTATCACAACTATAGAGGGGCAATTGCTCATGCTTTGCTTTTCTTTGTTTTTTTTTTTCTTATACATATATATATATATATATATATATATGGGAAAAGAGCAAACTGCTAAAATCAAAATGCAAAGCAAATGAAAGAAATAAAGAGATGACTGAGAATAAAAAACAAAGAAAAGCAAAGCATGAGCAATTGTCCCTCCCTAAGAGGCCACACCCTAAGTCCTATGCAATGAATGCATATCTAAAAAGGACTAAATCAAGGTCAAAAGCCAAAAAGGGTTAAATGAATAAAGAAAAAGGCAAATGGGGGTTTGGAAAGACATAGTGCCAACCAAGGAAAGGGCAACTCATTACATAAGTGCTCCCTCATACAAAGGCGACCATGTGGATGAATATCTTATATAACCTGACATGACTATGCATGCCACTCATGAAGTTAAACCCTACTACATACCATCTATCATTACACATGCTCCTTGATGGGATTTTTGGGAAATACTTCTTCTCCTGGGTACTAGCACATGTAATAGGGGTTAAATATAACCCTCCCATACCTAAACTTGGCAAATGTTGTGAATTCTATGAGTTATTGTGAAGTTTGAAAATGACACTTAATAAGATCTACCTAATGGCATTTACATTTCAGTCTTGACATGATTCACTTCTTATGTTGTATTGGACTTGTGTACATGCCTTTAGATTGATACATTAGTTCGCTTGAGCCCTTCCTTGGACAATATGCTTTGCATGGCTATTGACTTGGATTGAGCCTTGGTCATGTTACCCCCTCAATCTAGGGGAAACTAAGGAGATCTTGTCTCAAGGCCCACAGGTAGCATACATGGAGTCCCGAGAGTCATATTGACCAACAGAACCCAAAGCGTCCCTCCTCTTCATGCTGATCACAACTCATCGCCAGCAGCAGAGCAACATCCACTACATCAGGTTTCGATCCCAAAAGGCAGTGGGTCTAGCTTCATGAGGTAAGAAGTCTAGTGTCATGGTAAGTGTCACTTTAATATTTAAAGCATTTGAACATGTTGCAAATAATCCTTTCTTGATTATGGAACGTTTGCTTGGAAATTACACCTTTTGCCTAATTTCACCTTGGTGGTTGTCATTGTGTCCTAGAAAGTTGGTCACCCTCAGGAAAAGGGTTGCTACTGGATGGTTCCTTGAAGGGTCATTGTAGCATTCCCATCCATACTTACCACCTTCCACCGTTCTTCCCCTTCGTTTCCTCATCTTTTGGGTTTTCGAGTCCATTGACCCAAGAAGGGATTGTACCTCATTTCATGGGAAGAAGGGGCTAAAGGTCCAGAGGTGTTGTAGTTGGCAAAAGTTAAAATTCAATCATTACCCTTCTAGATGCTCACCTAAAGGTACTGAGAGCAATAAAACACTTCTCCACAAGAATCAAGGACCTTCTAAACACATAATCAATAAATGTCTCGCTTGTTGAGGGAATACATTTTGCGGTGTCTCTTCCTTTCCATTGCATATGGCACTATGTGTGTTTCTAGCTTCAAGTGGCATTGCGGTACTCCTTACTTTCCATTGCACATAGTACTCAATGTTTCAAACCATAAAGAATTAATGGCAATAAAAGGGCTAGGCTTGGGAAAATGTTGCATCGCGGACAAAGAAAAACACATCCTCCACAAAGGCACCCATAAATGAGACAATATGAACCCTTGTATGTCAAGAACCCCATGCCTGGAAGTCTTACCCCAGTCCACCTCATACTAACCACATGACTTAGATAGGGTCTTCCTAGGAAAGACCCCTTAACTTGGGGGTTGGCCTACCCAATAGGGCACCTTGACAACCCTCCCATACCTAAATTTGGAAAAGCTTATAAGGTCTTTGAGCATTTGTTTAGCTTGAAAAGGGGGGTTTGATGCACATATTTGGGTAGTTTTCTTATTATCTGTGACTAACATGGCATGATACTTGTGACTTGTGGACCCTTGGAAGGCGTACTTGTTTGGCTTTGCAGGACCTTGCCCATAGGATGCGTTATTGCACAGTTTGTACTTGGAAGTAAAGGATAGGTGAAAGAAAGGCAAACTGGCGAAACTGAGACTATCGTACCACTGTCACCTTGCTAGGATAGCTCTTTCTGTTTAGGTTGGTAGGCCCAGGGTAGACGTCCCCGGTGACATGGGGTTTTGAGAAGGCAAAGGTTTATGGCTAAGTAAAGTTCTCCCCCTCACAAGTCACCACCGATCAGAAGGTCCAACTAAACAGCCAATAAAGAAAGTGATAACCAGAAGTGTACCTACCCGAGACAAAGCAACAAGAAAACTATATATATGCAAGATCACTTGTTGGTTAGTACTCTGTATAATCAAGGACTTTCTGATATAAAGTAATTGATTGATAATATTGAGGAAGCAAATAAATGATGTACAATAGCAATAGTCACAATATGTCACTTCACAATAAATGCCAAAGAAACTTCACAATGAGCAATAACGATTTATCATCAATATTACAATATCAACATTCATTTGAAGCAATGATTACTATGCTTTAGCCAATCTTTCAATTGCTTTAAAGACATATAAAATGTTGCATGCATATGATCATAACATAAGTAAATGACGGCAGCAATAGGGTTAGTAGGTTAGTCTAGGCTACGGTTAGAAGGAGTTAATAATTGTTCAAAGTATTGGATATTTGTGATCAAGGTACTCAAGCACAAAAGGTCTTAGATCAGTGCGTTATCAGGGCAAATGGAGTCAAACTAACTGCAAAAGTTGAAGGGTCCAAATGATAATGATAGGGCCAAAGACAAGAGGGATATGATGGTTGAAGTGTTGTTAAGACGAGGCTTTAACCTATCAACCCTAGGGGAAGACGGATAACTAAGGTGTAGTAAACCTAGGCCTTAGTGCGTCTTCCTCCTTTAGTTCAAAAGGCCAAGTAAAAACGGCTAGCTTGAAGAGTGAATGGTAGGATGTTGCAATGGCAAGGCCCTAGCATTTATCTTTAGCAAAAAAAATGGCTCTTAGCATAACCTAGTAGGGACTTGAAACAAGGACACCAACATGTGCTTATTTCCTAAGGTTTTGATCTAGCAAATTTTATTAACAAAATGCAATTAAAAATACCATAACCATTCAAGCAAAGAAGGATTGCAAAAATTCACTTACATTCACCAAGTATTATCAATGCCAAACCCTAGTTGTAAACCTTCCACCAAGAAAATGCAGAAAATAGCCAAGAAAAGCCTCCTTCAACAAGTGTGCACTAGTAATTTCAGCCAAAAACCCTAAAGAGGGTGCAAATTTCAGACCTCACACAAGTTTGAGTGAAAGATGATGAGAAAATGAGTGTAAAAACCCTCAATTTATACAATACCAATTACCTTAATTTAATTTTAGGTCACCAAAAGGCCGACATGGCCAAAATACATAATAATATTATTTTTATATAAAATGTCATAATCAAGCACTAATCAAGCAAAAAAAGGTGATGTCATGCCCCTTTAGGATGATGTTAGCAATTTTTAGGGCAACGTTGGCCTTCTGGAGCAAAACGTTAGGCCCCCTTGGGCCTCCAGAAGTTGCCACACATGCCAGAACTGCCTCCCAAAACGTCCACAAGCACTGGATGATGTCATGAGTGTCCTGGGTGACGTCATGGCCTTCCAAGACCAACATCCTGGTGAAAAAGGCACAACCCCCTCGGGTACAGGTCTATTCAGCTACCTCTGGTGGAACGTCCTCCTCTTCCTGTTGCAAACACTTTGACCTGTCTCTGCCCCCTGCTGGGGTCTCAGCATCCATCTGGTGGGCTCTCCGCCCCATGGAGGTCTGAACTAATCATTTCCCCATGTGTAGCTGTCCAATATGGTACCTGTTCGTCGGGTATCATCCTGCACATCAACAGATACGCCCTCCATGGGCTCATAAGTCATAGGTATCATAGCAATGTCAATCACATCTAATCATCAATTTTATCAAACATGTGCATTGTTATCCCCGATTTTTAGGGATAACTAGGAGATCATGTCTCGAGGCCCACAGGTCCTAGACATCGAGTACCCAGAGCAGGATTGACCTGAGCATGGCACTACAGGGCCCATCCTTTCTACTTCCATCAGCTTTATCTTGTCAGCAGTAGCGGCATCCATCACCATCGGCTTGGTCTTGCATCAGAAGAGGTTCTTGCTCCATGAGGTAATTGGTCAAGGTATCATGGTATGTGTCACTTTTGATCATTGAAACCTTTAAATATATGCATCTGATTCATTTTACCTCTAACAACTGCTTGGATCTTACATTAGCCCACTTGACCATGCTTGGGGAGATTGACAAGGTGCCCTAGCAAGCCTGTGCCCATAGGTTTTGGTTTGCAACCGAGGCATTTTGAAAAGCCATCGTCCGCTCCCATCATAGCACCACTGTTTCATCTTATCTCCTGCTCATTTGTCCAATTCCCCTCATCCGAGCATTGAGTTGACCTGTTTGTAGGATTGCACCTTATCTCGTGGGAAGAAGGGGTTAAAGGCCCAGAAGGTAAAAGCAGCTAGTAAAAGATAAAAGCCTAGAAACAAAACCTCGAGATGCTTTGCCCAGAGATCCCAGAGAAGGCAATAAGAAGCCTCTAAGCAAGAAACAGGAGGTACCCGAAAATAATGAACAAGACCTAGTCAAGAGGATAGGGGGTCTCATCACGAGCCAGCCTATTAGGTTCATGGGTACCTAATAGTATGACATTGCCACCATCTGGTTACCACACCAGGGCAGTGACCTTTGGTTGCATGGCCAAGAGAAAGGGGGTCTCATCACGAGCCAACCTTCTTATCTCTCTGAAAGTACTTGTGGATAACACTGTCAGCTCTAGTCACCATGCCAAGGCAGTGTCCTCTGGTTAGCCCTTGAATAAAAAGAAAAAGAAGAAGAAAAAGAAAATAAAAGAAAAGAATAAAGGCAAGAATAGGCTTGGAAAAATTCCATCCATGATAGGTACAGCTCACCTTCTACAAAGGCGCCCACAGATAACACTATGCATCCCTGGCTCTCACTTCACCCACATGTTTGGACATCCCCTGGCCACATCACCTCACTCACATGGCTTGGACGAAACCTTCCTGGAGACTTCCCTTTTCTTCTGGATACTAGCCCAATAGGATGTCTTGTCTTTTTCTCTGATCTTGTATTGTAGGTTTTTGTAATGTCCTTGAGCTATTGACCGTTGTATCAGGGCTTTTATGCATATGTTTAATAATATTAATGACGAGATGTGATTGACATTGCTATGATCCCTGTGACTAATGAGCACATGGAGGGTGTAGCTTTTGATGTGCAAGACCATGCCCGACGAACAAGTACAATTTGGAGTGGTACACATGGGGAGATGATCAATTCGGACCTCCAGCGTTGAAGTAGAATTGAATCTAAAACACTCTCAAACCTTTTGAATTGAAACCCTGACTACACTAACCCTAACCTACTAACCCTAAGTTGCTGACATCACACTTGAATATTTCATCTTTACTGCAGCAACGTCTTGTTTTAAGAGCAATTGAATGGTGGTTTAGGCATTAATTGAATAAAGTGTTGATTGGTTACCTTGAATGCCACACTGTCCCAGTATTTATTGATGAAGTGTTATATCTTTTATTGCTATTGATAAACATTGACTTCGTCAACATTTATTGCCATATTGCTTATACATATTTACCAGATAGTCTTATGAAGTACTAACCCATTGAAATATAGCTTGCATATGTTAGTTTGTTGTTGCTCTGTTCCAAGCAGTTGTTCTTCATTGGGGATTCACTTTATTATTGGCTGTTTAGCTGGGACTATCTGTTTTGGTGGTGACCTATGCAGGGGGAACTTTACCTTTGTCCTTTTAACCTTTGCCTCTTCAAAACCCCAGGTCACCGAGGACGTCTCCCCTGGACCTCACCTCCCTAAAGAGAAAGAACCTTCCCATCGAGGTGGCATTGGGTGGGCTAAGTTCTTATTATGCCAGTTTGGACCTCTTTCTTATAGCCTTCTCTCCCGTCTACAAACTGTGCGATAACATTTTGGCGTCGTTGTCGGGGAACACTAAGTCAATTCTCCTCAAACGACAAATCTTTTCGGTAAGCCTTGCCTGAGAGACTACTTTCTTACAAGCTTACTTTGCAAATCCACTAGGGTGTTTTCCCTATTTCTTTGATAGTTTCAAGAAAACTATCTGGTGACTCCACCGATGACGAAGCCAACTATGACTTCACAATGGCATCCAGGGAACTACAAAACTTTGGACATGAGTAAAATCCTGGGATATCCCAGACGAATGCCCCCCTTTTATAAAAATTGGCTCCCTAGATTCAATGGCATCGATGGAGAAAGTCTCAATTATCACATGAGCAAATTCTGGGCTTTATTTCAATACCGCCCTGTCAGTGACGAGGCTGAAGATTTGGTGATGAAACTCTTATCTGCCTCTCTGCATGGAGAGGCTAGAAGATGGTATGATAATCTTCCAGCTGCCAGCATCACATCTATGGACCATTTTGAAGAAATCTTCCTTGCAAGGTGGGTTATGAAATTGGAAGATATACAATCATTGCTTAAAGGTCTTGAAGGCATAAAACAAACAGAGCATGAGATTATCATAATTTTTGGGGCTAGGTTCCAGAGGTTGCTTTACCAGATTCCTGAAAGCCATCGTCCTAAAGACAAGTACCTCGTTTATCTCTATAGTAATGGACTTCAGGGGCATTTGAGCTTCCTCCTAAATAAAAAGAATCCAAAAACACATGCAGAAGCTCACAACATGGCCATTTGAATCAAAAAGAATCTCTCCTTGTCCAGAACCAATGACCATACCATGGACACTCTTAGCTTGATAAAACTAGTTTCCCTTGAAACCTTTGCTGAAGATCCACAAGAGAGAAGGGAACAAGTTTTTGACAAGCAAAATGGGGACGTGATTAAGGAGCAAAAACCTAAACAAGATGATAAAGTACCAACCCCTGCTCCTCACTCTGATGAGGTCATCCAAGAACTTGTTTCTCCTGCACAGCAAAGCAAGGATGAGGTTAGTTTCTTTCCACTTCAGGATTCCGATGACACCTTATTCCTTGATTCAGAAAATGAAGGAGAAATGAAAGTTTTGAACGAAATGGACATTCCTTGTTGTACAATCGAAGACAAAGAAGCAATCCATGAGGATGAAACAATAACACATGCTGAAAACGCCAAAGTCCTCGAAGCCCCTGCACAAGAAGAAACAGTAAGTTGCCNCTCTTGTTTCTTGCTGAGAGGCTTTTTACTGCCTTCTCGGGGATCCCTGGGCGAAGCATCTCGAGGTTTTATTTCTAGGCTTTTGTCTATTACCAGATGTTTTTACCTTCTGGGCCTTTAGCCCCTTCTTCCCACAAGATAAGGTGCAATCCTGCAAATAGGTCAACCCAATGCCCGGACAAGGGGAATGGGATAAATGAGTGGGAGATAAGATTTAACAGTGGTGCTATGATGGGAGCGGATAATGGTTTTTCAAAAATTCCCCCAGTGGCAAACCAAGACCTATGGGCACAGGTTTGCTAGGGCACCCTGTCAATTTCCCCAAGCATGGTCAAGTGGGCTAATATAAGATCCAAGCAGTTGTTAGAGATAAAAGGAATTAGATGCATATATTTAAAGGTTTCAATGATCAAAAGTGACACATACCATGATACCTAGACCAATTACCTCATGGAGCAAGAACCTCTTCTGATATAGGATCAAGCCGATGGTGATGGATGTTGTTGTTGCTGACAAGACAAAAGATGATGAATGAAGAAAAGGCGGGCCTTCCAGGACCATGCTTAGGTCAATCCTGCTCTCGGTATTCCATGTCTAGGACCTGTGGGCCTCGAGACATGATCTCCTAGTTATGCCTAAAAAGTGGGGATAACAGGCCCAATAATCAACTAGACTTAATAGGACACCTCTATTGACCCAACTTTGCCATTTAAACAAGGATTAGAAGAAGCAACGGAAGGTGATAGGCCGGGAACGGTCTCGTGGTGCTCAATGTCCTTTCCAGGAGTATTCTCTTCCATTGGGCTTGTTATCCCCGATTTTTAGGGATAACTAGGAGATCATGTCTCGAGGCCCACAGATCCTAGACATGGAGTACCGAGAGCAGGATTGACCTGAGCATGGCCCTGGAGGGCCCATCCTTTTCTTCTTCCATCAGCTTTATCTTGTCAGCAGCAGCAGCATCCATCACCATCGGCTTGGTCCTGTATCAGAAGAGTTTCTTGCTCCATGAGGTAATTGGTCCAGGTATCATGGTATGTGTCACTTTTGATCATTGAAACCATTAAATATATGCATCTGATTCCTTTTACCTCTAACAACCTCTTGGATCTTACATTAGCCTGTACCCATAGGTTTTGGTTTGCCACCAGGGGGATTTTTGAAAAGCCATCGTCCGCTCCCATCATAGCACCACTGTTTCATCTTATCTCCCGCTCATTTATACCATTCCCCTTGTCCGGGCATTGGGATGACCTGTTTGTAGGATTGCACCGTATCTCGTGGGAAGAAGGGGCTAAAGGCCCAGAAGGTAAAAGCAGCTGGTAAAAGATAAAAGCCTAAAA
>SNQJ01S0019719.1:18826-29707 GCA_010110895.2 Picea sitchensis
ATATCTTTTATTGCTATTGATAAACATTGACTTCGTCAACATTTATTGCCATATTGCTTATACATATTTACCAGATAGTCTTATGAAGTACTAACCCATTGAAATATAGCTTGCATATGTTAGTTTGTTGTTGCTCTGTTCCAGGCAGCTGTTCTTCATTGGGGATTCACTTTATTATTGGTTGTTTAGCTGGGACTATCTATTTTGGTGGTGACCTGTGAAGGGGGAACTTTGCCTTTGTCCTTTTAACCTTTGCCTCTTCAAAACCCCAGGTCACCGGGGACGTCTCCCCTGGGCCTCACCTCCCTAAAGAGAAATAACCTTCCCATCGAGGTGACATCGGGTGGGATAGGTTCCTGTTACGCCAGTTTGGACCTCTTTCCTATAGCCTTCTCTCCCGTCTACAAATTGTGCGATAACATGCATAAAACCCCTTTTACTCAATCAAGTGCTCGAAGACATTACACAAATCTGCAAGCCAAGTTTGGAGGAAGTGACAGGGCATCCTATTGGGTAAATGCTCACTGGATGTGGGATGTTTCCGAGAGAAATCTAATCCAAGTCATGTTAGTGGATGAGGTGGATAAGGGATGTCCTGAATTGGGGTGTAGTGATAGTAGGGAAATGCATGGCTTATCTGTGGGTGCCTTTGTAAAAGTTGAGTTGCACATGTCCTGGGTGCAAATGTTTCCAAACCCATTCATGCCTTTTATCTTTATTATTTATTGCTTTTTCTTCAAGAAGCTAATCAAGGGACACTACCCTGGCGTGGTGACCAGTGGTGGCAATGTTACCCATAAGCACTTTCACGGAAATGATAAGGTTGGCTAGTGATGAGACCCCCTTTCTCTTGGCTATGCCACCAAGAGCCACTACCCCTGTGTGGTAACCAACTGCTAGTAGTGTCATACCGCTAGATGCCCATGGACCTAATAGGTTGGCTCGTGATGAGACCCCCTATCCTCTAACTAGGTCTTGTTTTATTATTTTTTATGGGTCCCTCTGTTTCTTACTGAGAAGCCTTTTACTGCTTTCTCAGGGATCTCTGGGCGAAGCATCTCGAGGTTTTATTTTTAGGCTTTTATCTTTTGCCAGCTGCTTTTACCCTCTGGGCCTTTAACCCCTTCTTCCCACAAGGTAAGGTGCAACCCTTAAATAATTGGCCAACCTAATGCCTGAACCAGTGTAATGGGATGGATGAGCGGGAGTAGGATGGAAAGTGGTAAGTATGATGGGAGCGGACGATGACTTTTCATGAATCCCCCCAGTGGCAACTCAAAACCTATGGGCACGAGCTTACTAGGGCATCCTGTCATTCCCCCCAGACATGGTCAAGTGGATAGATATAAGATCCAAGCACCCGTTAGAAACAAAAAGAACTAAATGCAATTATTCAAAGGTTTTGAGGATTAGAGTGACACATACCATGATACCTGGACTCATTACCTCATGGAGCAAGATCCATCTCTGTTTTAGGACCAGGCTGAGGTGATGGATGTTGTTGCTACTGACAAGGTGGAGGCACTGAAGAAAAGAAAAGATGGGCCCTCCAGGGCCATGCTCAAGTCAATCTGACTCTCAGTACTCCATGTCTAGGACCTTTGGGCCTCGAGACATAATCTCCTTAATTATCCCTAAAGTGGGGGATAACAGGATGGATGCTAGACCCCACGTTTGGCACACCATTGATGATGAGCACTGCACATGGAAGAAGAAGGGCGTTGCCTTTAGAGGCATGTTAGTATCACTAGAGGATGAAGCTCCACCCTTCACTTGAACACAGACCTTTGGATGCTTAGACATTACCCTTCTAGCCCTTGACATCACCTAGGGTCTAGGGTTTGATGGATCGCTCGATGGATTGAGGGAGGCATGTAGCATGGACCTTGGCACATGGCCTTTGGAGGCCCAACGTTCTACCTTTTCAGCCTTGACGTCACTCTTATGAGCCTAGTGTCACCCTACTAGGGCATGGCGTCACCCTCTTTAGGGTTTATTTCATGTAAATTTAATTTTTGTAAATTGAAAAGACAATTTGAGGGGGTCGGACCTCTTCTAATTTCTTGTTGACTAATTGAAGTGGAAAAACTGGTTCATGACTAGAGTATGAAGCTTCACCCTTCTCCACTTGGATGTTGGCCTTTGGAGGCCTAGACCTCACCCTTCTAGCCCTTGATGTCACCTAGGGGCTAGGGTTTGATGGATTGATGAAGGAGGCATGTAGCATGGACCTTGGCACATGAGAGAGGGACACATGGCCTTTGGAGGCCCAACGTTCTACCTTTTCAGCCTTTACATCACTCTTATGAGCCTAGCAACACCCTACTAGGGCATGACATCACCCTCTTTAGGGTTTTATTTCATGTAAATTTAAATTTTGTAAATTGAAAAGACAATTTGAGGGGGTCGACCCTCTTCTAATTTCTTGTTGACAAATTACAGTGGACAAATTGGTTTGCGAGGCCTCATATAAATAGAGGACCTTGCCATTTCATTTTATCATCACAGCTTTCTCACCTTTGTGAGAGACAAGTCTGAAATTTTTGCTCTATTGGGGTTATTGGCTCTTTTTAGTGATGCACTATCTCTTGGAGGACAAGTGTGGATCATTCTTTGCTGATTTTTGGATGAATTTGTTTCAATTAGGGTTCGCTCTTGTCATATCCTGGTGAAGCAAGTAAATTTCTGCAATTTCATTTCATGCTATTGAATGTTTTATGGTAAATTTTACTTGTTCATATTGAAGATTTTGCTTGGTAAAACCCTAAGAGAGGAGCGTAAGTGCTTCATCCTCTCACAAGGTTAATTTAATCCATAAATTTGTGAAGGAAATCCTACCTAGGTTTAAACTCCTACCTAGCACTTTAGGAGTTTGATTCTAGACTCTTGATTGTGACATAATTGAAGAACTTGAGAAGGGAGAAAAGGTTGCTAGAGCCCAAAAGTGCTTGCACTCTAGCAATCCTTCTCTTTAAGGCTTGAAACCTAAGGCCCTAATGTGCCAACACCTTAGATTTCAAGACCTGCCTCTTAGATCTTTCTACTATCATCTCCAAACATATTGTATTGTTGTTGTAAAACACTCCATAGCCATAAGGCATTAATCATTTAAGCTCTCTTGTGGTGAAAGTAATCAACAAACTCTCAATTCTCATTCTCTCAAGCTTTCTACTAACTTTACTAACTCTAACTTGAGCTAATTCACTAACATACTTGCTGCTGTTGCGAAAGCCTGCTACAGCCATCCTCACATACATTAATTTGCTGCATACATTGCTGTAATAGTCGTCAAACATACTCAGAAATTGCATATAATAATTGGCTGATGTTCTATTGAGTAAATGCTAAGTTTCCAAGGTAAATTGTTGCAATTCTGAAGTGGAATTTTTGCTGCTGTTACAATTTATGTATTGTTGTTGTATTTCTGTTAACTCCTGCAATTTTATAACAGCCATAGCATCTTTCACTGTCTAGTGCCTTTAAGAGGTATTACTAGCATACTTGTACATGCAAATGTTCATCTATATGCTATAAGTATTTATGTTCTGGGCGGGTACTCGAATTATCGCCTTACCTCTTATTTCCCTTGACCTAGGTTTCGACTTAGGTTATCAAGAGAGGGGGGCAGTAGGCTCGGCTATCAAACTTGCTACTTTGATCCCTTGAGGTCACCGGGGAAGCCTCCCCTGTGGTGGACCTCTTCCACCACTAAAACGAGGGGATTTCTTACTAAGGTGACAATGGTAGGATTTCCTGTAGTTACGCAAGATTTGGTGATCTTGTGTCAGGGTTTGCACAACTACAAATCCTGCGATAACAGGCCCTTTGGAGGAGATTGAGGGGCTACTTGCACACTTTATGGAGGATGTCCCACCTACTTTTGAGAGGTCATTCCACTTCTTTGTAGGACGTTGAACTTATTGAGGACATTATACCCTTGTTGAGACATCCTAGCACCTTCTTGGAGATAACGTGACACCTTTGGAGGGGACGTTTTACCTCTTCATGATAATTTCGCACCTTTTGATGAAACGTCACACCTTTCGGGAGATGATATGTCACTTGAGGATGAAACATTGCACCTCTTGGAGGGAACATTTGTGATGTCCCGTTCCCAAGAGTAGGCTAGCAGGGAGTGACTTACTAGTCTATCTGTTCTCATAGACTATAGTCAGGCACAAACAGGGAACTAGAGGAGAAATAAAGGAGAATTGATGGCTAAATGATGAATTAAGCCAAAAAACATAGGAAATGTCACTTAAGCCTAAGTCAACAGAGAAATAGAACGAAAAGGTGTTAAGGGGGGACTTAATTAATTAATTACTCACCTTAGGAGGAAAGGCGCGTAGCTTCAGTGAGGTCAATCGTGAATTAGATCGGGAAGAGTATAAAGGGAGGAATTCAACCTAATTCCTCATTATGCTATGTTATGATTTGATGTTGAGAGAGTTCCCAGAGGAGGAGATCCGGCTTCCTATTTTGTGGATTTCTGGAGGAAACCGCCACCATTGATCGGTTTCGATGTTGAGAGACACACCCTGGCCCATCGGAGATACCATCCAGGTATTTCACCGTGTGATTCAGGAGTATCCAATTTGCAGTGTTGCACAGCTCAGCCAGTGAGGGCGCAAGTCAAAGAGAGGGTTTGTGTCGCTTGCATGTGATCAGAGCTCGTATTGCAGATCCCTTCCGACTAAGTTGAGATCCCGCCAGGGCGCATAGATTGAGCCACCTCCCATCAGATTCTGACGGTGGAATCTTTCCAGGCGCAGCATTCAGCCATCCAGGGCGCAACTCTTGTGGAAGGACAGTTGGGGTTATAGACGAAGTATCAGATCAGATCCGAGAAAACCCCTTCGACCCAATTCAGCATTAGCCAAGGCGATCATTTTGAGTCATATAGAAGCCGATTCTGTTGGGGGAATCATTTGGGTGCATTAAGAGAGTCTGGGAGGTGCGCAGACCCCCAGGGGGTGAGATCCGGAGCCTTCGAGGACAAATCTTTCATCCGACAGTCACCAGGATCGGTTTAGAGGCCAGGGTGCTTCTGTTGAGACAGTTTCCAGCTTCTGTGTATGCAACAGATCTGCCTTCATCTTCTGGTCACGGGTATTTTATGTTATTTGCTTATATTCCAGTGACGATCCATGAGATCTAACTGATGACTATTTTCTATATTTCCAGTATTTCATTGTATTTCCCTGCTTAAATCTTATAATACATATTATTGGACAGTTGTTGTTCCTTATTTTCGCATGCATCATATATATATTGTTTAAACCATAATGTATAACATGCACATGCGACAATCACAAAACATCTCAAGAACATAACTAAAACGCTTCCAGAAACCCCCAAAGTATCAGATCTAAAGATAAAACGCATCCAGAAATCCCCAGGTTATCCAGATCAGCAGTAGATATCCAAATCAGCTGGATCAAAGATATTTCAGTGGTATCAGAGCTTTAGTCCTGCCAGCCTGTGACTAAAGACGATGAGTGCAGCTGAAGACCCAGATGGTCGCGAGCACATAGGTGACGAATATGTCACTTACAACAGGCGCAAGGAAAGAAGGCCTAGGCCTGACTTTCCTCCTTTCCCTCCCAACTCAGAGGAAGACAAAGAGGCACATAGAGAAGCAGAGAGAAGAGCAGAGAGTGAGGTTGAGCGCGAGGCAGAGAAGATGCTAAGAGACAGATATGAGCGACTAGAGAGGAATGGTAAGGCCCTCATGGAACCAGAGGCAGCCTTCATGCAGGTTATCAGCGATATGTTAGCTAGTCAGCAGACCATGTCTCAGTCCTTGGCACAAGTGGTTGATAGATTGGCTATGGTGAGCACCCTGGGCACATAAGCCCCACATGCAGCACAGGGGAACTCAGGGGCAGGCAGTAGACCCCAATCACCCACTCGCACATACACCTCTGCGAGGAGGATTCCCAGACCCTTGTTTCCCAGTTTCCAGAGGGCACCCCAGGTAGCAGCACAATTGTTAATAGCACAGAGACCGGCCACTCACGCAGAGGACATTGCAGAGTATCAGAGGGAGTATGCAGCATTGGGCTATGACTTCCATCAAGACATGACCCTAGTCGAGTATTGTGGACTCAGACTCAGGAACCGCCCCAGAGAGCCACAAAGAGGAGGGTCGCAGCAGCAGCAGGGGCATAACATTGATTTCATCCGAAAAGTTGGTAAACTCACCATACCTTCTTTCGACGGATTGTCCAAATGCACCGCCAGAGATTAGCTACAGAAGCTAGACACCTACTACAAGCTCAACCAGATGACCAAGACAGAGGCCATCAGTTTCGCTACCTTACACTTGGAGGGTGAGCCACATGAGCGGTGGTATCATGGATTGGTGACATTGGGCCACAGTTGCATCACCTCCTACAGGGAGTTCACAGAGAGACTCATGGATAGATTTGACAGGAGGGATCCAGAGATCCATTTCAGAGATCTATCCCAGTTGAGACAAATTGGCACAGTAGAGGCATTCATCTCATAGTTTCAGCGAGTAGCAGTGGCAGTGACAGACATAGCCGAGCCTCGATTGATCATGTTATTCATAGAAGGGCTCATTGAACCCATGAGAGGACGGGTGAAGGAATAACGGCCTCACACCTTGCAGGATGCCATCCTACGCACTAGAGATTTGACGGACTCAGTGCCAAAAACTAAACCCTTTTCCAAACCCTTCATACCACAGAAGGATCGAGACCGGAAGCCATTCCAGAGAGAATGGAAGGCCAAGGAGAAGCTGGATGATGAGACGAGGCGAGAACTTATAAGGAAGAAGCTTTGCTTCAACTGCAGAGATCCTTGGGTTCCAGGACACGGGTGCATGGGCAAGGGAGAGATTCACTATATTGAGGTGGCAGCAAATAGTGTGGACAGTGAGGAGGAGGAGCAGGACAGTGGATCCACCAGCTCAGAGGAGGAGTCAGAGAAGGCGGAGGAGCAGCCTCCCCGTAGACCACCGACACCGGCAAGGGCCGACCCACCGGTAGTTCCACATCCTCCTGAGCTGGCTAGCAGACGGAAACCAGCAAAGGGGGGAGTCATAGCGACCCTTTCTGGTGTTCCCAGGTACAACACCCTCCGGATCAGAGGGACTATTCAAGGGCAACGGGCAATCGCCCTGATAGATGGTGGGGCCACCCACAACTTCATCGATGCTTCATTGGTATCAAGACGGGCCCTTCAAACAAAGGAGTTTGAGGGATTTGATGTCGCAGTAGCAGATGGCCATACAATGGACTGTCTAGACAAAGTTTCGAACTTGTAGATCAAGTTAGGCAACTACACCATGAAGGATACATTTTATGTGGTTGACCTATCAGACACAGATGTGGTTTTGGGAGTCCAATGTTTGATCACCTTGGGTAAAATCACCACCAACTACCAGACCTTGGCGATGGGATTCAGAGACAGTGACAGGAAGACGGTTGTCCTGAGCGACATGTCGACAGGAGCACCCCGGACAGTCTCAGCCAAGAGGATGGAGAGGATCTTCAGACATGGGAAGGCAACATTTGTCGCAGAGTGCTTGATCACTACATGAAAGGATTCTAAGGGTCGACAACAGTATCAGACAAAGATCAGGAACTTGTTGGGACGACATTACCAGGTTTTTGGGTCGATTCCTCCAGGAAGACCGTCGGACAAGGGATTTGAGCATACCATTGAGTTGGAGGAGCGGGTCAAACCCATGATCACCCCCCCCCTATCGTCATCCTAAGAGGTTCAAAGATGAGATAGAAAAAGAAATCAAGGAATTGTTGGCGATGGGACACATCAGACCTAGTAGCAATCCATTCGCCTCCTCGGTTCTCTTAGTCCTGAAGAAGGATGGTACCATGAGGATGTGCATCGATTATCGGGCCTTGAACAAGAAGACCATCAAGAACCTGTATCCTATCCCTCACATTGACGAGTTGATGGATGAGTTGCATGGGGAAATTTTCTTCTCGAAGATTGATCTATGCTCTAGATATCATCAGATCAACATCAGAGAGCAGGACATAGAGAAGACGGAATTTGGGTGCCATTTTGGCCATTTCAAGTTTCTGGTTATACCATTCGGGCTAACCAATGCACCAGCTACATTCCAGTCTTGCATGAACCACATATTCAGGGGGCAGTTGAAGAAATCAGTTCTGGTTGTCTTCGATGACATTTTGGTCTACAGCAAGACATGGAAAGGCATATGGGGCACTTGGAGGAGGAATTGAGCATCATGGAGGTGCAGTCACTCTATGCCAAAGAGTCCAAGTGTGAGTTCGAGATGACAGTGTTGCTTTACTTGTGCCACATCATCAATGCACATGGGGTTCAGGGACATCGGGAGAAGATTAGGGCCATTTTGGATTGGCCAACACCCAGGAGTTTCACAGAGTTACAGAGCTTCTTTGGGCTATGCAGTTATTACAGTAGGTTTGTTAGGCGTTTTTCGCAGTTAGGAGCACCACTCACAGAGTTGACCAAGAAGGGTGTTTTTCAGTGGACTGAGGAGTCACAACGGACATTTGAGAAGATGAAGGAGGTTATGAGCACATGGCTTGTTCTAGACCTTCTGGACATCTCGCAATCGTTTGTCTTGGAGTGTGACGCATCAGGGGTGGGGATTGAAGCAGTGTTGATGCAAGGAGGCCATCCCATTGTGTTTGAGAGAGGGAAGCTCAGCGAGTCGGAGCAACTCTACTCTATTTACAACAAAGAAATGCTAGCAATCATTCACGCCGTAACCAAATTCAGGCAATATCTGGTGGGTAGCGGATTTGTATTTCCTGGATCGAAAAGACCTAAGTGAGAGACAGCAAAAGTGGGTCTCAAAGATCCCAAGCCTTTGACTTTGACATTGAGCATGTCAAGGGAAAAGGAACAGCGTGGCAGATGCCTTGTCCAGGAGGCCACCAGGGTGTTCAATGATGGACATTTGAACTGATTGGAAAGCACGTTTCTTGGTAGAATACTCCAAAAACAAATTTGCTTGTGAGGTGATGGATGGACAGGTGGTTGATGATAGATATTGGGTACTAGATGACGTCGTTTTCTACAAGGACCGGATCTACTTGCTTCCAGAATCTACCTTAAAGGGGAAGATTCTAAAGGTGTGTCATGATTTGCCTACAGTAGGGCACCAGGGGTACTTCAAAACTTACAAGCAGATCAGGGAGGGATTCTCATGGAAGGGTCTCAAGGATGATGCACTGAAGCACATTCGGGAGTGCACGACTTGTCAACAGAACAAGTCCGAGCAGACACACCCAGCAGGGCTACTTCAGCCTCTACCCATTCCAGAGCATAAATGGGAGAGCATTTCTATGGATTTCATTATAGGCCTTCCTCGACTGCAGGGCAGGGACTGTATATTTGTGGTGGTCGACAGGCTGACTAAATTTGCACATTTCATTGCCATACCCGTAGATTACAAGGCCATACAGGTAGCAGAGTTATTTTTCAGAGAGGTATTCAGGTTGCATGGCCTACCTAGGCAGATAGTCAGTGACAGAGATGGGCGNACTTGTCAACAGAACAAGTCCGAGCAGACACACCCAGCAGGGCTACTTCAGCCTCTACCCATTCCAGAGCATAAATGGGAGAGCATTTCTATGGATTTCATTATAGGCCTTCCTCGACTGCAGGGCAGGGACTGTATATTTGTTGTGGTCGACAGGCTGACTAAATTTGCACATTTCATTGCCATACCCGTAGATTACAAGGCCATACAGGTAGCAGAGTTATTTTTCAGAGAGGTATTCAGGTTGCATGGCCTACCTAGGCAGATAGTCAGTGACAGAGATGGGCGCTTCATCAGCGCATTTTGGCAGGAGATTTTTCAGTTGACAGGCACAGTGTTGAATTATATAGCTTTGGAAGCTATTTTCCCTATTATAACTAACCATGTAAATAAAGTTTTGATATAGTGTTAACTTTATGTCAAGCATCAAACACATGACAAGTGTCAACCTTATGCCAAGACAACCATATGCCATGTGTCAACCTCATAGCACCTCTAAGAGGGTTGTTTAGGGAGGTTGTAGTGGCTAGCTTCGAGAGGCTGCTTAAGAGGGTTGCTTACGATGGTTGGAGTTGCCTGCTTAGGGGGGTTGCTTATGGTGGTGGTATGACAATTGTATAACAGCTGTCATACAATCCTAAGACAACAATTTAGGGCAGCCTCTAGAAGAGACAAAGGAAGTGACCTTTGGGAGCATTAGGAGGTGACTCTCGGCAGCCAAAGGAGGGAAGATATGACAGTTGTTATACAATTGTCATACATTCTTACGGGGTTGCTTAGGGCAACCAAACCAACCTATAAAAAGGGGCATTCACTTAACATTTATATACCTTTGTTTTGCTGGAGTCTTCTGTTGAGGTAAGGAATCTATTTGCTGAAGTATTTTTGCTGGTATATGACTGATATCTACTAGAATTATCTGTTGGTGTATGGCTGCGAGTTGTTGGAGTCTTCTGCTAGTATATGGCAGCTAGTTGTTGAAGTATACTGTTGATACAAGCACTCTATTCTTGTTGAAGTCTTTTGTTGTTCCTTGTTGATATAAGGCTGCTACAAATACTATGTTAAAGCTGCCATAACTCTGCTACAACAAGAAGGAAAGTCAGTTATCTTTTGGTGAGATTGTCAAGCTAATACTATAAGTGTTAGTTCAGCTATTTGTAAAGTTTGTAAGTGCTGAAACAGAGGTATTGTTTCAGCCCTCTAAGTCCCAGCTAGTTACTCTAAAGTCTTGTACTGGTATTGTACTTTGTTGAAGAATCTAAAGAGAAGTTTTGGCTGGGTTTTCTACCCCAAGAGGGTTTCCCAAGGTATACTTGTGTTCTCTCTGTGATTGTCTCACTTTCAATGATCCT
>SNQJ01S0019719.1:50219-95162 GCA_010110895.2 Picea sitchensis
GAAGACATCGTGTGCCAGAACAAAAGTTCAAAGGGAAGCCTTCCAGTGATTATGCTTTGAGGACAAAGCATTTTTAAGGGGAAGGCAATGTTATGAACATAAAATATACATAAATAGATATTCATAACATAATAATAGTTAATAAATAATAATTATTAATAATGAAAGGTCATGTCTCAAAGGACATGTCACATGACTATTGGTAAAGGGCACCCCTGCGTGGGTATATAAGCAGGCCCTCATTCTCAATTGTAATCATCATCTATCTTATATCTTATTATTCATTTATTGTTTACAGTCCTATATGGATTACTTTGTTATATTCCAAGTATTTTGGATAATTCTTGTGTGAGCGAACTTTGTTCGTCTCACTCCCAAGGTTGGATAATAAGTTGAAGATCAATACAAGATTAACTTCTTTCCCTCCAAGGTCCAAGTCCAAACCCCCCTCGTTGAAGTTGCGTCCTCCTGGCTAGCTGTAGAAACCCAATAATTCGGCCCTGCTTCTGGAAGCCTCCAAATGCTCTGAAACTATATGGAATGATAGATCGGGGCAAGACAAACCCCCTCCTGAAGTCTTAGACTGAAATATAAAGATCTTCTCCTCAAATGATTGAAACTCCAAACTGAACTGTGCCCTCCTAAAGACTGCAGAGACCCAATAATTCGGCCTCTTGGCTAGGAGCCTCCAAATGCTATGCAATTGGTTGGAAATGTAGATTGGGGCTAGACAAACCCCCTGGTGAAGTCTCTAGCTGAAAGATGAAGATCTGTCCCTCCAGAATGACTAGATCTCTTTCCACAGTGCGCCCTCCTCTCCAACTCTTGCCAAGCTCCAGAAAATCAAATGGCAAGTAAAACTCTCTCCAAATATGCTAGGAATGATGGTTGAGGCCCTACAAAGAAAAACCATAATTCCAATAACCCAAAAACTTCTTCAATCTCCTGGATCGAATCTTTCTTCCTTGAATGGTGCGCCCCCTTGTTGAAAACCCCCAAGGTTACATCCTGCGTCTTCCTTGAATGCTTGATGGTACCTGTAGCTGTTGTAGAATGGTGTGGGTGGGGTATTGCATCCCCGAGACCAAGCTTGGATCAAGTGAGGTGGGATCTTTCACCACTGAGTTGATCTCCAAGGTTTATATTCTCAAAACCCTCAAAACTGTTTGTGCTCAAGAGCCGAAAAGAAAAATGCAATAATAATCCAAAAGTGAATGAGAAGTGCGACCTTCCTTTCTGTTATAATTCAATTCTATTTCTATGTTGAGTTAGTTAAGCCCTAGGGTTAACTTCTAGCTTACCCTCACGTGCTCTTTTCTTTCCCTTAGTTACCTTTCATTTTCAAGTCAACTCAATAATATAACGTTCATCTTAGTTGATGGCTTTTAGCTGACTTTCTCCCCAAAGTGCATGAGACTATAGTCTAGTGGGGACAACTAGACTACTGAGTCTCTCCAACCCTTTTCATCAAGAGGTGGGGGACATTACAAAAAGCGCCTAGCTTAAGTGAGGTCAATGGTGAATTAGATCGGGAAGAGTATAAAGGGAGGAATTCGACCTAATTCCTCATTATGCTATGTTATGATTTGATGTTGAGAGAGTTCCCAAAGGAGCAGATTCGACTTCTACTGTTTTGTGGATTTCTGGAGGAAACCACCACCATTGATCGGTTTCGGTGTTGACAGACACACCCTAGACCATCGGAGATACCATCCAGGTATTTCACCGTGCGATTCAGGAGTATCCAGTTTGCAGTGTTGCGCAGCTCAGCCAGTTAGGCCGCAAGTCAAAGAGAGGGTTTTTGTAGCTACACGAGATCAAAGCTCGCATTGAAGATCCCTTCCGACCCAGTTGAGATCCAGCCAAGGCGCATAGATTGAGCCACCTCCCATCAGATTCTAACGGTGTAATCTTTCTGGGCGCAGCATTCATCAATCCAGGGTGCAGCTCTTGTGGAAGGACAGTTGGGGTTATAGACAGAGTATCAGATCAGATCCGAGGAAACCCCTCCGACCCAGTTCAACATTAACCAAGGTGATCATTTTGAATCATATAGCAGCCGATTATGTTGGGGGAATCATTTGGGCGCATTCAAAGAGTCCAGGAGGTGCGCAGACCCCCAGGGGGTGAGATCTGGAGCCTCAGAGGACAGATCTTCCATCCGACAGTCACCGGGATTGGTCTAAAGACCAGGGCGCTTCTGTTGAGACAGTTTCCAACTCATTCTGACGGTTATAGCCTTCCAGACGATTTTTTCGGTTTGTAGGGGTTATTGTGCTTTGTCAGAACTGTCAATTTTGTCAATCTATCCGTGCATGCATCAGATTTGCCTTCATCTTTTGGTCACGAGTATTTTATGTTATTTGCTTGTATTCCAGTGGCGATCCATGAGATCTATTTGGTGATTATTTTCTATATTTCCAGTATTTCATTGTATTTCCCTGCTTAATTCTCATAATACATATTATTGGGCGATTGTTGTTCCTTATTTCCGCATGCATCATATATATATTGTTTAAACCATAATGTATAACATCCACATGCGACAATCACAAAACATCTCAAGCACATAACTAAAACACATCCAGAAACCCCCATAGTATCAGATCTAAAGATAAAACGCATCCAGAAACCCCTAGAGTATTAGATCTGCGAGACAGAATACTAGATCAGCAGTAGATATCCAAATCAGCTGGATCAGGATATTTCAACGTTTCACTTTTTGAGCCCCTATACAACCCTTTGGGATGATTCGTCCACTCTTGGAGATCACTTGTACTCACACTGGATATATCTTCTAGTCCCATTGACCTACTTTTATGGTCATTTGATGGACATTAATAAAATGATCTTATCTTATCTTATCATGCATTTATGAGGGACGATTTCGCATTAGAGCACTTTTACTTCATCTTAGGGGCATCATTGGGGGTCTTGTTGACCTATCCACTCTTGCATCATCTATTATTTATGTATTGTGGCCTTATCTCTAGGGTTTGTAAAGAGATAAAGGCTTAATTTAATTTTTTAGGAATTTTGCTAGGAAAATATTGTTATTTTAATGAGAAGGGTGCTAGATATCTCATATAAATAAGAGAAGCAGTTCTTATTTGGATCATTGCTACTTATGGAGAACTATTGCTATTTGTTTACTATTTCTCTTCTCTAAAATCGCTATGGATGGATAATTAGAGCGACTTTTTGTGGAGATTATCTTGTGGGTAGATTTACTTCTTTATAGATGCTCATGGCTAGGGTTTTGAAGATTGAAATATTTTTTGAGTAAGTGGTCTCACTTTATCTAGTGGTTTTTGTTTATGAATAATTATAAGTGTAATTGTGCTTCTCTAGTGGTGGTTGTGCATTCTCTTCGTATTTTTCTTGAACAAATCCCTCTTTTCAAAGCTCTTGGAAGATTACTAGTGGAGTATCTTCCATTGAATCATCTTGAAGTTTCATAAGCCACTAGGAGGATCTTCTAGGGTTTGTAGTGGACAACCCTAGATATCACCCTAGATCTAATTAACCCCATATGCCCCCCAAAAAATATAGTAGGCACTAGTCTTCTCCCTTTAGTCAATCATAAACCTAAATTTAAATTTTATGTTATGTTTTAGGATAAATTTAGTGTTTTGTTTAGCTTACATTTAATTTTCAGCCATCAAAATCCTTAGACGTCTAAGGTTTTCATGCATATTTTTGTTCAAGCGTTTTCTTGCATGTTCTTAACTTAAAATCCTAGGGTTTTCTTGCATGTTTGACCTAAAATCATTTTATTACATAAAATTTGCCTTGCTGATTTATATTGCTGCAGAATTAGGACTAAACATCTTGGTTTAGTTGGCTTTTATATGCCTTGTAATTTTCAGATTTTAAAAGTTAATCAAACCCTAGATTTACTCATTATTTTATCCCTACATTCTACTGGTTTAAAATTCATTTTCAGGGCTAAATTGCATTGTTGTTGTAACTTGTTTACTGCTGTAATTTATCTATCTTTATACAAGTTTTCCAACAGCCTTGAGTAATTTTCGGATTTAAGTGGTTTGGGGATCATTTTACATTGAATAATAACTTGATTAACCCCCTCAATCAGCCTTAAAATGCATAAAACCCAAATCTATTGAATTTTCCTTCAACAACCACCTAATCCTTAACTTGCTAAACATACCTAGTTGGCGGTAGCATTGAGTAGCTACATAGGAGGCCTCAGACTTGATTGTGTCTTGCCTTAGGATTTATTGAAGCTACTAGGGAAGCCTTGCTTGTGTTGGATTTATCCTTCACTAAAATGAGGGAAGTTGTTGCTCATTTTGCACTTTGTGAAGGCTTTGCACTGGGGTACAAGATTGTGTGATAACATGCCCTAAGGGCCATAACTTGTTCAAATTGAAGTACACTTGTTTGGTATCTTTTTTCTTGAGCTGCCTAGTGATTTGGACTGAAGTGAAGTGAAATATCCGCTGATGTAATTAAATATTTCATATCGGCACTAAGGCTGAAAGCTCTCTGGGATTGGATCCGGGAAATCTCTAGTGATAAGTGAAATTACTGAATTTGCAATAGTCCTAGACAGAAATTTCTACAACTCCCACACAAGTCCAGCCAAGTAACCAGGTTTCCATCCAGAGTTTTCTCCCCACAAGCCTTGGATGCTAGGAGAGTCTGGGTTCCTTGTGGTTGTGCTCCCCCCAAGATCATACAGCCAGCCCCCATCAACCCCGATCATTACCCCGGAGATATCATCCAGCAGCGTCTTGGCCATTTCATAGTGATTAACTTCCTTCACTTCAAGATAAAACTCTTCACTCAAGTCTTCAATGCAACAATCATAATTTCCAAGGCCATGAACGTCTAAATACTTCTCAAGGATTTTAGACATTTTCAAACATTGATGTCTTTAGTTTGGAGCTCTTACAAGTAACTAAAAAAATTATCCTTCTTGAAATGCAACTTCAGTTTCTTGATTTCAAAAAATAAATGCTTCAATAATTTGATAGGACGGTCTCTGACTTTGAGTGCTTCATGAAAGTCATGTGAGATTCATTACAATCTAAGTGTTCGACAAACATAATTTGGGGGTCATTATGACTTAAATATTTGAGAAAATATTTTCCCAACCATACAGAAGTCTGCAAGCCTTTATTTCTTTTACACTGGACCCACAAGATTCACAAATGATGACAACAGAATCTAATCACGACCCGATTT
This sequence comes from Picea sitchensis, assembly GCA_010110895.2. Classification (NCBI taxonomy): domain Eukaryota; kingdom Viridiplantae; phylum Streptophyta; class Pinopsida; order Pinales; family Pinaceae; genus Picea; species Picea sitchensis. The sequence continues at coordinate 55,431 of SNQJ01S0019719.1, forward strand.
TTCCCATTCTTCTTTTCAGCTAACACTACTGAATCATATTTTTTGAGTACCTGATCATATCTTGGTCTTTGGTTTTCAAGTCAAACAATCATACCTGAAGGGGATAGGGAAATTTCCTCCACTTGAACCATCTGACATGAAACTGATTCTTTCAGTTCTATCTCACCTAATTTATCCTTCAAGCTTACTTTGCCCCTTTGCTTATTGTGACGTCTTCTTAACTTGCAAGTCTTCAGTAGCAACTTTTACACTTGTGCAAGGCACATCATTTAAATTTTGACCTTGTAGATGACACTAAAAGGTATTATCATAGGATTCAAAATCTCTCTGTTTAAGGAGATTGAATTCTTCTGTGAAACATTGAGATTTCAATATTCTAAAGAATTTAGACTCGTAGAGGTCACATAAAGGAAATGATAACAAAGCAGGAGCATCATTTCAGAAACAAAGTACTCCTAATTTGAGAATCGGAAAATATATTTGGACCCCTTATCTAATCTATGGTAGAAAAAAGTGTGTACAATGTGTATTGGAGCAAATCAAAGAGCTCATAAAGCAGTTATTGGTGGGACAGGAGGCAATTAGTCAACTGTCAAACCAACAGCAGAAAAACCAATTATTTTGGATCCTAAGATTCAGAGCTAAATAATATCTTGTTACATTAGTGGGTCTACTAATATCTTGTTACATTAGTGGGTCTACTAATGATTAATAGTTTACTACTGGATATCGTATACAACATAAACAAAAAACAATAATAAGATGGGTAGAGATCACAAAGTAGAACTATTTACTACAACAGAAGCCAAGACTGATTTAGAAATAGTATTTGGAATTTTAGTAGTTATGTTTTCCTTTTTGGCCTACCAAAGAAAACAATAGTTATTAATACCATGACACGACGACAACCATAAAGAAGATCACATAAAAGCTACTAAAGGCAATAACTGGAAACAAAATATCCTTAATATAGTCAAAATTATGTAATCAAGTTACCTTCCTATAGGATCAATGGCAATGCAATAGCAACCCGCGGTGTGAGCAACAAGCGTATGAAGCGCTTGAAGAGAAGGATATGACAGTACTTCAACAGTTCCTGAAACATGGAGCAACTCAAAACATGGCAATGCATCACTTGATAACTGTATACATCTATTGCTACACACCTTATTCAATTATATTCTTGTTAATATACCCCTCACCATTTTCCTTAAGCAAATAATCATGAAAACATCTCTCTACACATTGAGGAAGTTCAAGGTTAGAATTCAATACAATTACATACGAAAATGCCTTTGAGAATCATAAAATCCCTTACAATACATTGAGAAGTATCAAGCTTGGAATTCAACAAAATTACATACAAAATTGAAAAATGTCCTTAAAGATTAGAAACCCCCTTCAATTACAATTCCACTTGAAAACTACTCACCTTTTCTTACAATCTTTATGTATGAGAGGATTTCATCTCAAGGAATATCTCAAGGCAAATAAACTCAATGTTGTATATCTCGTCTCGGAGAAAGTAACGGCGAGGCTCTGGAATGTAACTTCTTGGTGACATCGACGAAAAATATCGGAATATCTCGGAAAAAGTCGTAAGACACGGGTCTAACTCGGAATATCTTGGAATATTTCGAATATATCGAACATGTGTTTAACTCGGAATTTATCGGAATATCGGCGATATATCAAAGAGATATACAACATTGATTAAACTTAACATAGTAATTGATTTCATCCCTAGCTACAATCACTGTTTGTGTCAATATGCATCAATGCGAACGATTATTCAAATATTAGGCACATGTCCAAACAGTTATGTATGTGTATTTATCTTATGGTGTATACATCAAATTTATAATTATTGTTTATGTAATGTCCCTTTCCAAGTGGGAGCTCCAGAGAGGAGGGCTAAGTAGTCTAAACATCTCCGTTAGACTATAGCCAGGGAAGAACAAGGGAAAACATGGTCATTTAATGTCATTTCACTAGAGAACTTTATAATTTGAAAGTGACATTAAGTGAAAAGTGGGTAAAAGCACCCTTTAAGTGATTTGAGCTAAAAATAGAGGGGCACCTAAGTGATGGAGCTAAAACTAGAGGTCAACAGTGAATTAGGGTTTTGAAGAAGTATATGAAGAGAAAAGCAACATAATTCCTCATTATGTAGTTTATGATTTGACATTTGAGCTCTGAGGAGAAAACATAGGTTCAGGCGAATCAGTGAGATTGTGGATTCCGGGAGGAAGACACCAGTGGGTTGATTTAGGTGTTGAGAGACACACGCTAGTCACCGAAAAGATCATTCAGGTCTTTCATCGGATTGCAGCAGCAGATTTGCAGGTTTATATAGCTAGCGCGCACTTCTTCAGGGAGAGGGCGTAAGAGTTGGGAGACTTAGAGGATTAGCTTGTCCCAACCCAGGAGAATCCACAGATTTCCTTCCGACCCAGTTGAGAGGAAGGCGGGGCGCATCTTTTGAGCTATTACTCGTCAGTTTCTGATGGAGGATCCTCTTGGGCGCATTAGTTAGCCAGTGAGGGCACAACACTTGGGGAAGATACATTCAGGGTTCCAAAGAGATCACCGGACCAGATCCGGGGAAACCCTTCCGACCCATTACAGAGGATACCAGGGCGCTCAGTTTGAGACACATATGGCCAGATTCCACGAGGGGAATCACTAGGGCGCAGCAATTGGCCAAAGGAGGGGCGCAACCCCCAAGGGGAGCCCATCTGGGGTTCGTACAGATCAGCAAAGGGTCGATCTTCAGTCCGACAAACACTGAGAGGGTGTTGGAGGTCAAAGCGCACTATTTGGAACATATTTCAGGAAGATCCATGGAGTTTAGCCACCAGGGTGAACATTCCAGTCTGGCAGCAGTTGTCGTGTGAGTTGTCGTAGCATGCAGCAATTCATATCGCTCATCCATTGATCCAACATCATTCTTTTGGTTTTGATTATCATTTCTTTAGTTTCATTATTCTATTCCGGCTAAGATCCATCTAGCTCTGATCTAGCCGAGAGATTCATTTTATTTCTCCGCATGCAGTGTTATATTCAGTCTTATTTCATAATACATAGATTGCAGTTGTCATGTGTTCTTTATCTATTGTGTGCTTGATTATATATTGTTAAACAATTGTTCCATCTGAAACCACATGCAAAATCACCACGCATGTTAAAACTGAATTACTAAACGCATCCAGAAACCCAAAGTGTATATTTTGATCTGCAGAATTAGGGATATTACAGTGGTATTAGACCTTTAGTCCTACCATCCTATGACTAACGTCGATGAGTTCAGCAGAGAACCCAAAGGGTCATCAGCACATAGGTGACGAATATGTCACCTACAACAGACGCAGGGAAAGGAGGAGACCTAGGCCAGATTATCCCCCCATTCCTCCCAGTTCAGAGGAAGAGGAAGAGGCGCATAGGGAAGCAGAGAGAAGGGCAGAGCATGAGGTAGAGCGTGAGGCAGAGAGGATGATGGGAGACAGGTATGAGAGCACAGAAGGTAGTGGCAAAGCACCCATGGACCTAGATGCAGCTTTCATGCAGGTTATTAGCAATTTGGTGATCATCGAATAGGCCATGACTCAGTCCTTGGCACATATGGCCGATAGATTGACGGGAGGGAGCATTCCAGGCACAAATTCCCCACATGCAGCACAGGGGAACTCAAGGGCAAGAAGTAGACCCCATTCACCTACTCGCACATACACTTCATCTAGTAGGATCCCCAGGCCATTATTCCATAACTTTCAGAGGGCACCTCCAATAGCAGTACAACAATCAGTAGCACCGAGGTAGAGTACACAGGCAGAGGATATCTCTATGTACAAGAGAGAGTATGCAGCGCTGGGACCGAAGTTCCATCATGATATGACCTTGGTTGAGTATTGTGGACTCAAACTCAGGAACCGTCCTAGAGATCCTCAGAGGGGATGACAATAGCAACATCAGCAGGGGCAGAACATAGATTTCATCCCGAAAGTAGGTAAACTCACTATACCTTCTTTCGACGCATCGTCCAAATGCACTGCCGGACCTTGGGTACAGAAACTGAACACATACTACAAGCTCAACCAGATGATAGAAATTGAGGCCATCAGTTTGGCTACCTTGCATTTGGAGGGTGAGGCACATGAGTGGTGGCATCATGGACTAGTGACACTGGGTCACTGTCACATCACTTCTTATAGGGAGTTCAAAGAGAGGATCATGGACATGTTTGACAGGAGGGATCCAGAGATCCATTTCAAGGATTTAGCCCAGTTGAGACAAATTGGCACACCAGAGGCATTCATCACAAAGTTTCAGAGGGTAGCCGTGGCAGTGACAGATATTTCAGAGCCCAGATTGATCATGCTTTTCACAAAGGGTCTCACAGAACCCTTGAGAGGATGGGTGAAGGCCTACAAACCTCACACACTACAGGATGTCATCCTGTGCACTAGATATCTAGCAGACTCTGTGCCAAAGACCAAAACTTTTTCCAAACCCTTTGTGCCACAGAAGAACCGAGATAGGAAGCCATTCCAGAGAGAATGGAAGGGTAAGGAGAAGTTGGATGATGATACGAGGCGTGAGCTTATGAGGAAGAAGCTATGCTTCACATGCAAGGACCCTTGGGTCCCTAGCCATAGGCGCATGGGCAAGGGAGAGATCCATTCCATTGAGGTGGTAGCAGACAATGATGAGGAGGAACAAGACAGTGGATCCACTAGCTCAGAGGACGAGCCATCACATGCAGAGGAGCAGCCTCCACGAAGACCATCGACACTGGTAGGGGCCCAACCACCGGTGTGACACAACCTCGTGAGAAGGAAAATAGATGGGCACTAGCAAAGGAAGGAGTCATAGCGACCCTTCCTGGTATTCCCAGGTAAGGACACCCCAGGATTAGAGGGACTATCCAGGGACAGTGGGCAATCGCCCTGATAGATGGTGGGGCCACCCACAACTTCATTGATGCTTCATTGGTATCGAAGCAAGCACTTCAGACAGAGGAGTTTGAGGGGTTTGATGTTGCAATAGCAGATGGCCACACAGTGGAGTGTGTAGACAGTCCCAGACTTGGAGTTGAATCTAGGTAACTACACCATGAGAGATACATTTTATGTAGTTGACCTATCTAACACAGATTCAGTGTTGGGAGTCCAGTGGTTGATCACCTTGGGCAAGATCTCGACCAACTACCAAACCCTTGAGATGGGGTTCAGAGACAATGAGGATAAGAGGATTGTACTAAAGGGCATGTTGAAAGGGGCATCCAGGACAGTTTCGGGCAAGAGGGTGGAGAGGATCTTCAGGCATCGGGAGTTAACATATGCAGCAGAGTGCTTAATCACCACTCGGAGGGATTCAGATGGCCAGCAACAGTATCAGACAGAGATCAGGACTTTGTTGAGTCGGCATCAGCAGCATTTTGGTCAAACTCCGCTAGGGAGACCACAGGACAGGGGGTTTGAGCACACCATTGAGTTGGAGGGTGATAAACCCGTGATTACAGCACCCTATCGTCATCCTAGGAGGTTCAAGGATGAGATAGAGAAAGAAATCAAGGAATTGCTAGCGATGGGACACATCAGACCCAGCAGTAGCTCATTCGCTTCTTCAGTTGTCTTAGTCCTAAAGAATGATGGTACCATGAGGATGTGTATAGACTACGGTGCTTTGAAAAAGAAAACCATCAAAAACCGGTATCCTATCCCACACATTGATGAGTTGATGGACGAACTGCATGGGGCAGTTTTCTTCTCTAAGATTGATCTACGCTTTGGATATCATCAGATCAGCATTCAAGAGAAGGATATAGAGAAAACGGCATTTTGATGCACTACAGACATTTTGAGTTTATGGTTATGCCATTTGGGCTAACCAATGCACAGCCATGTTTGAGTCTTGCATCAACCATATATTTTGAGATCACTTGGGGAAGTAAGTGTTGGTATTCTTCGACGACATCTTGGTATACAGCAAGACATGGCAAGAACACCTGAGGCACTTGGATGAGGTACTTAGCATCATGCGATCACAGTCACTATATGCCAAGGAGTCAAAGTGTGAGTTTGGCCTGACAGAGCTACTATACTTGGGCCACATTGTAAGCGCACAGGGGGTACAGGTGCACCAGGAGAAGATCAGGGCCATTTTGGATTGGTCAATGCCCAGGAACGTGATAGAGTTGAGGAGTTTCTTTGGGCTATGTAGCTATTACAAGAGGTTTGTGAGAGGTTTTTCACAGTTGGGGGCACCACTCACCGATCTCACCAGACAAGGGGCCTTCATCTCGACCGACGAGTCACAGAAGGCATTTGATCACATGAAGGAAGTCATGGGCACATGCCCAGTATTAGCATTGTCGGACTTCACACTATCGGTTGTATTGGAGTGTGATGCATCAGGAGAGGGGATCAGAGCAGTGTTGATGCATGGAGGACACCCCATTTCATTTGAGAGTCGGAAGCTCAGTCAGCCCGAGAGGTTGTACTCGATCTATGACAAGGAAATGCTTGCAATTACGTATGCCTTGACTTAACTCAGACAGTACTTGGTGGGCAGCATATTTGTGGTCAAGACAGACCATAACAATTTGAAGTACTTCCTTGAGAAGAAGGATCTCAACGAGCATCAGCAGAAGTGGGTGACAAAGGTCCAGGCCTTTGATTTTGAAATAGAGTATGTCAAGGGTAAGAAGAACATTGTGGTGGATGCACTATCTAGGAGATCAACAGCTTGTTCCTTGATGGAGATTTCAGCAGATTGGAAATACCACTTGTTAGTGGAATATTCCAAGAACAAGTTTGCTTGTTAGGTATTGGATGGGCAGGTACAGGACAACAGGTACAGAGTCATCAACAACGTCATCTTCTTCAAACACCGAGTCAAACTACTGCCAGGATCAGGTCTCAGGAAGAAGATTTTGGCCACAGTACACGACTCTCCACTAGCAGGCCATCAGGGGTTTTTCAAAACCTACAGGCAGATCAGAGAGAGATTCTCTTGGAAGGGACTCAAACAGGATGTGATGAAACATATCAATGAGTGTGTGACGTGTCGGTAGAACAAGTCAAAGCAGACTCTTCCAGCAGGGTTACTTCAGCCACTTCCCATTCCGAAGCAAAAATGGGAAAGGTTATCCATGGATTTCATTACAAGCCTACCAAGGGTTCAGGGTAAGGATTGTATCTATGTGGTGGTCGACAAATTAACCAAGTTTGATCATTTCTATGCCATTCCGATGAAATATCCCTGATCCAATGGATCTGGATAGACTCTACTGAAACTGATGTCTCAGCTCTCAGATCTGATACTCTAGCGGTTTTTGGATGCGTTTTAGTTACTTGTTTAACATGCGTGGTCATTTTTCATGTGTGTCATATAAATAAATGTTTGAGCAGAATATATGATGCATGCGAAATAAAGGAACCACGACAACTCAATAGCATGTATTATGGAAAATAGCAAGAAATACAATATGCATGTAGGAAATATAGGAACTACTCATCAGCTAGAACTCATAAGAGTTGATCATTGCTGGAATACAATGCAAAACAACAAGAGATACCCATATACAAAGATCGGGAAGAATCGGCAACATGCATGCACAGATCTGTTGGATTCAATCTTGGATACTCACGACGACTGCTGCAAATGTCTGGAAAGTTTGCCCTATTGGCAATACTCATCTGATCTTCCTGGAAACTGTCTCAAATGATGTGCCCTGACCTCACAGCTCCTGCTGGTGACTGTTAGACTGAAGATCGTCCCTCTACTGATCAAACTGGACCTCGGATGGGACCCCCTAAGGGTTTGCACCCCTCTCCTGTACAACTGGTGCGCCCCAGTGATTCCACCATTAGAATCTGGCGATGTATGGCTCAAACTAAGCGCCATGGTATGCTTTGTAATGGGTTGTGAGGGTTTCTCCGGATCTAACCCGGTGAGCTCTCTAGAACCCTCAATGTGCTTCCCCAAGTGTTGCGCACTTCCTGGCTGCCTGGTGCACACAAGGAGATTCCTCTGTCATAATCTGATGAATGATAGCCCAAAAGAAGCGCCTTGGCTCCCTCTCAACTGGGTCGGAAGGAAATGACGAGATCTGCCCTGGTATCATCCAACAACACAAAATTGTCTCTAACCCTTGCGCCCTCACTCGCTGGAATGCACAATCTCTGAATTGAATCTATATACTCTTGATCTAGCACGGTGAAATACTAAGATAGTATCTTCAATAGGCTAGGATGTGTCTTCAGACATTGAAACCAATCTGGGTGGTGGTTTCCTCCAGAAATCCACAAAATAGCTAAGAGGTTGACTTCCTCCTCTAGAATTTGTTCTCCACTCAAAATCATAACACAATGAGGAATTAGGTTGAATTCCTCTTCTTATACCTCCCCCGAACTAATTTGTCATTGACATCACTTAAGTTAGGCGCCTTTCCTCCTAAGTCGAATGTGAGTAATTAATTAAGTCCCCCCTTGACACCATTTTCTTCTATTTCTCCGTTCACTTTGGCTTAAGTGACTTTTCCTATGTTTTTTGGCTAAATTCATCGTTTAGCCATTTATTCACCCTTATTTCTCACTTTGTTCCATGTTTGTGCCTCACTATAGTCTACGGGAACAGATAGACTACGAAGTCACTCCCTACTGAGCCTATTCTTGGGAATGGGACATCACAGTCCTCCCTTCCCAAGATTGCTTGTCCTCAACCAACATCAATTTTGGGTGTGGCAATATATGCTCTCCCTCCCATGTGGCATCCTCCACTCGAAGTCCCCTCCATCTAACCAAGCACTCCCTGATGACCATGCTCCTGAACCTGCGCTCTCACCGCTCTAACACCTCCTCCAGCATTAACTCCAACTGTCCCTCCTCATCCAAAGGTGGCACCACCTCTGAAATGGACACGTGTTGTCCCACCGGCTTTAATAAGGCAAGAAATGTTCAACATGTTATGTATCTTGCTACCTTCCAACAACTCTAACTCATAGGCCACTTCGCCTGCCTTCATGATGACTATGTACGGCCCATAGAACCTAGGCTTCAGTTTCTCTGCCCCACTCCTCTTCAACGAAGACTGTCTGTATGGCTGTAATCGCAGAAAAAACAAATCCCCTACCTCGAAACTGCGCTCTATCCCCTACCTATTTGGATAGATCTTCTGTTGGTTCTGAGCTACCTGTAGGTTCTCCTTCACTGCTTGTAGAATCCTCTGACTCTCCTCAATCCAATCTTTGGGCCCCGGGACCCTACTAACCCCAAACACAGTCTCCACAAAAGAGGGTGCATTGTATCCATACAATGCTCTAAACAATGACATCCTGATAGACATGTGGTAAGTTGTGTTGTAACAGTACTCACCCATGTGCAACCATCTCACCCATGTGCGTTGTTGCCCGCCCACATAATTCCTCAGATACCCCTCCACCCATTTGTTGACAATCTCTGTCTCTCCATTTGTCTGAGGGTGGTAGTTGGTACTTGTGGCTAACTCTGTCCCCACCAACCTGAAGAGATCCTGCCAAAATACGTTGATGAAGTGCCCATCTCTGTCACTGACTATCTGCCTGAGTAAACCGTGCAACACAAAAACCTCTCTGAAAAATAGCCTTGCTACCTGTATGGCCTTGTAGTCCGTGGGAATGGCAATGAAGTGTGCAAATTTGATTAGCATGTCGACAACTACAAATATACAGTCCCTTCCCTGCACTCAAGGAAGTCTTGTAATGAAGTCCATAGAAATGCTCTCCCATTTCTGTTCCGGAATGGGTAGAGGTTGAAGTAACCCTGCGGGGTGTGTCTGCTCGAACTTGTTTTGTTGACAAGTTGTGCACTCCCAGATGTGCTTCAGTACATCATCCTTGAGACCCTTTCATGAGAATCTTTCCCTGATCTGTCGATATGTTTTGAAGAATCCCTGATGCCCGACTGTAGGTGAATCGTGACAAACCTTCATAACCTTCCCTTTTAAGGTAGATTCTGGAACCAAGTAGATTTGGTCCTTGTAGAAAATGACATCGTTTAACACCCAGTATCTATCATAAACTACCTGTCCATCTAGTACCTCACAAGCAAACTTATTTTTGGAGTACTCTACCAACAAATGTGCCTTCTAGTCTGTGCAAATATCCATCATCGAACACCCAACTGGCCTCCTGGACAAAGCATCTGCTACGACATTCATTTTTCCTTTAACATACTCAATGTCAAAGTCAAAGGCTTAAATCTTCGAAACCCACTTATGTTGTCTCTCACTGAGGTCTTTCTGGTCCAGGAAATACTTGACACTGTTGTGATCAATCTTCACTACAAACCTGCTACCCACCAGATACTACCTGAATTTGGTTAAGGCATGCATGATTGCCATCATTTCCTCGTCGTAAATCAAATAGTCTCTATGACTCGTTGAGCTTCCTACTCTCGAACACAATGGGATGGCCCCCTGCATCAAAACTGCTACAATCCCCATCCCTGATGTGTCGCACTCTAGAAGAAACGACCGAGAAAAATATGGAAGGGCTAGAATAGGGCATGTGCTCATAGCCTCCTTCATTTTCTCAAAAGTCAGTTGTGACTCATTTGTCCACTGAAAAGCACCCTCCTTGGTTAGATCTGTGAGTGGTGTTCCCAACTACGAAAAGCCCCTGACAAACCGCCTGTAGTAACTACATAACCCGAAGAATCACTTCAGCTCTGTGAGGTTCTTGGGTGTTGGCCAATCCAAAATGGCCCTGATCTTCTCCCGACGAACCTGTACTCCATGCTCACTGATGATATGCCCCAAGTACTATAGTTCTCTCATCCCCAACTCACACTTGGACTCCTTGGCATATAATGATTGTGCCTGCATAATGCCCAAGACCTCCTCCAAGTGTGCCAAATGCTCAGCCCATGCCCTGTTGTTAATCAAAATGTTGTCGAAGAATACCAAAAGGTACTTCCTCAGCTGCCCGCCGAAGATGTGATTCATGCAAGACTGAAAGGTGGTCGGTGCGTTGGTCAACCCAAACGGCATGACCAAAAACTCGAAGTGCTAAAAATGGCATCTGAAAGTTGTCTTCTCTATGTCCTACTCTTTGATGTTGATATGATGATACCCTGACTGTAGATCAATTTTGATGAAGAAAACTGCCCCATGTAGCTCGTCGATAAACTCATCTATGTGCGGAATGGGGTACTTGTTCTTGATCGTTTTCTTATTAAGGGCTCTGTAGTCTATGCACATCCTCAATATGCCATCTTTCTTCAGTACTGGTACCACTGAAGAAGCAAAAGGACTTGTGTTAGGCCTTGATGTGTCCCATCGCAAGCAATTCATTGATTGTTTTCTCGATCTCGTCCTTGAATCTCTTGGGGTGTCTATAGGGAGCATTGATCACAGGTGTAGCCCCCGCCTCGAACACAATAGTATGCTCGAACCCCTTGTCAAATGGCCTCCCTAGTGGTATCATCCCAAACACTAGCTCATACTGACTCAAAATCTCTTTGATCTGTGGATGGTAATGCTCCCTTCCCTCTGAATCCTTCTGGGTGGTGATCAGATACTCTGTTGCATATGCTACATCATCGTGACGAAAGATCTGCTCCATCCTCTTCGTTGATACTGCTTTGGGTGCTCCTGTACACATACCTCTCAATACTACTCACGACCTGCTGGCATCTCTAAAACTCATGGTCAACGTCTGATAGTTGAACCCAATCTCTCCTAATCAATATAGTCATTGTACCCCCAACACTGCATCTGTATCTGACAGGTCAACTACATAAAAGGTATCCGTCAGGGTGTAGTTTCCTATCTTGACCTCTAGGTCTGGAACCATATCCAAGCATGTCGTAGTATATCCATCTTCCACAGCCATGGTGAACCACTCAAACTCAGTGCGTAACCCCCTCTGGGCTACTAAGGATGCATCGATGAAATTGTGGGTGGCCCCACCATCTACTAAAGTTGTCATGCGTTGCCACTGTATAAGGCCCTTGAGCCTGAGAGTATTGTACCTGGGTACTCCAGAAAGGGTTGCTATGGTTCCCCCCTTCACCTCTCTGCGAGGTTTTGTCTCCTCTTTTGCTTGTACCTCTGTCTGTGTCGGAGGTTTTTTCGGATGCCTCTCTAGCTCATGTGTAGGCTCATCCTCTGAATCACTGTCTGCCCGTGCCCAGCTCTCCTCAGCCTCCTCACAGCCTGATTCCACTTTAATGTAGTGGATTTGTCCCTTTTCCATGCATCGGTACCCTGGGACCCAAGGGTCTCTGCAAGAGAAGCAAAGCTTCTTCCTCATCAATTATCATCTGTTGTCATCATCCAACTTGGGCTTATCCTTCCAATCCCTCTGAGGATTCTTCTGATCCTTGTCTCTCTGTGGCACAAAGGGTTTGGTAAAGGTTGTGGGTTTCAGCATTGAGTCCCCCATGTCTCTAGTGCGCACAATGGCCTCCTGTAGAGTGTGAAGCTTGAAAGCCTTAACCCAGCCCCCCAATGGCTCTGTCAACGCCTCGGTGAACAACATCACCAATCTGTGCTCTGAAATATCTGATACGGCCACTGCCTTTAGCTGGAACTTTGTTATGAAGGCCCCAACTGACCCTGTCTGTCTCAAATGTGTTAGTTTTGGATCCCTCCTGTCAAACCTCTCCATCAACCTCTCGGTGAACTCCAAATATGAAGTAATGTGGCTGTGACCCAAGGTCACCAACCCATGATACCACCACTTGTGGACCTCCCCATCCAAGTGCAAGGTGGCGAAGCTAATAGCTTCCGACTCTGTCATCGGGTTGAGCTTGAAATATGTGTCAAGCTTATGTACCCATGTCTGAACTGAGCATCGAGTTGACCCGTTGAAACTAGGAATATTCAACTTTTCCACTTTCTTAACGAAATCCTTGTTCTAAGTTTGTGCATTGCCCCTCTGTGCCTACCTAGGCCTGTTCCGATACCTGAACGAACAATAATCTTGCAAACTCATGTCTACATGGAACTCGGGTCCCAGTGCCAAATGATCTCTCATGTACTCCTCGAATGGGTTCTGTGGCACTACCTGCCCCTGTCCTGGTTCTCCTTCTGCCTGCCCTGGTTGTCCCCTCTGGAACTGTGAATATAGACATCGAGGAATCCTCCCAGATGATGTATAGGCACGGATACGTGAAGGATGTCCACTCGCTCCGCCCTGATATCCATTGGAGCCACTGGAACCACCTCCCTGATGTCCTCCAGAACAACTCACTCCTCCTACCACGTTGGCACCAATAGTGCTCAAACTGTGTTGAATCATTTGTGTTCTGATGGACATTTGTGCTATGCCATTCATCATATCCCGTTGTCCTCTAGCTAAGTCATTCAAGATGGCATGCGTACAGTCAAAATGTGTCTTGGGGGCTTTCCCCCTGCCCTCTAGTGCCTCACGCCTCTCACCCATAGTCCTCCCTATGTCTACCTTTATGTCGGATTTGATGTGATCCATGTCCTCTAACTCTGGCCATGTATCTGACTAAGTGTGGAAGGGAGTGTAGTCCATGTTATCCCCATTTTTTGGATAACTAAGGAGATTATGTCTCGAGGCCCTCAAGTTGCAGATATCGAGTGCAAAGAGACTACATAAGATGGTCACAGATTTCCAGATGGCATCCACCACATCAATTGGCTTTCGGAAGGCAGTGGGCCTTGCTCCATGAGGTACAAGTCAATATTATGGTGAGCATCATTTCAATATTTAAGCCAGTTGAATATGTTGTATCTTAGATTGCTCTAGATTTCATGATATATGCTTGGACATTATGCCTTTTTCCCTGATTCACCTTGGTGGTTGATATTCTGCCCTAGTAAGTGGTCTTCCTTGGGGATGGGTTTGCTACTAGAAACAAACTTACAGAGCCATCGTACCGTTCTCGACCATACTTACCACTTTCCATCATTATTCCCCTCCATTTCCTTACCTCTTGGGATTTTAGGGTGTATTGATCCAAGAAGGGGTTGTCCCTCATTCTATGGGAAGAAGGGGTTGAAGGCACAGAGGGGTTGATGTTGGGTAAAAGATAAAAGCCGTGTATAAAGCTTCCAGATGCTTCGCCTAGGGATCACCCAAGAAAGCAGTGAAACACTTATCTTTGAGTAAAGGGGACCCACAATATAATAAAGAATGCTTTAAAGGTTAGTTGAAGGATAGGAGGTCTCATCGCGAGCTGACCTATCACGTCCATCAATATCTAGTGGTATGACATTGCCATCATCTGGTCACCAAACTAGGGTAATGGCTCTCAGTTGCATGGCTAAGAGAAAGGGGGTCACTTGACGAGCCAACCTTCTCATTTCCACTAGGTGTTTGTGGGTGACATGGCCAAAATCTGGTCACCACGCCAAGGCAATGACCTTCAACCTCTCCTTATGTTATATTGAAAGAAAATACAAAGAAAGAAAGATAAAAGGTAATTGATGGGCTTGGAAAAAGTGCATTGTGAACGAAGGTACTAGACACCCTCTACAAAGGCACCCATGAATGAGACACTACGACCATTTGTATGTCATGAGCCCTATGCCCATTGAGTCTTGACCCCAACCACTTCATCCACTTTACATGGCTTAGAGAAGGATCTCTTGGAAACTCTCCTTGACATAGGGCAAGATCTACCTAATAGGACACCTCGTCAACCCTCCCATATTCAAGCTTGACAAGTCGCATAGTGTCTTTGAGCATTTAATTGTTTGATATAGTGATCTTTGATGTAGATGCTTAGGTGGCTTATTTATTGATTGTTCACTTATCATGATGTTATGACTTGAGATCCTTGGAGGGCGTGCTCATTTGTCTTTGCAGGACCTAGTTGGTGGACCATTTTGGGAGAACAAGCCTAGCTTGGGCTTCCATGGGGCTACAAGCCCACAAGTTGGATGCCAAGGGCCCGCATGCCGGATGAGAAAATCAAAGTTGGAAGGCCTTGAAGATGACTTGGACGAGATGGCCTAGCCCCGACATGCCAAACGTTTTGCCTAGGAGAGGCAAAATGTCACTCCTAGAGGCATGACGTCACCTAGGGGGGTTATGGCTTGGTGGTGAGGTGCCACTCGTTGACACATGGACATTTTGAGGAGAAGAGGGTCTTCACCATGATGAGATTGTCTAGATGCTTGACATGTGGCCTTTGGAGGCCTGCCCATCCTTCTCCAACACCAACGACTTCTTCTAAGTGGCAAAACGTCCCCTAAAGGGGAGACGTCCATGTAAAATTAGGGTTTATTTGTGCAAAAGTGAAACTTTAGATGAATTGTTTAATATTACTTTGTTAAAGGGGGCAAGATTAGGGTTGTTGACCCCTAATCTTGTGGTTTACCCCTTATATTATGGACAAGTCACCTTGGTGACATTTTGTATAAATAAGAGATCATAAGATCTCATTTTAACATAACTCTCCCTCATTGTGAGAAGTATTGGTCTGAAATTTTCGCTACACTTGGCTCTATTTGTCTCTTGTGAACTTGTTTATGGCTATCTTGATGAATGGTTGATGGAGGTGTGAGGCACTAGCCCTGAATGAATCCTTTCTAACTTTTATGGTGGATTATCTTAGCATCTTTCTTGATTTTGGTATGGTCTTTTACTCTTATGCTATCATTCTTTCAAGTCAATAATTGTTGTGCTAGGAGCTAGGTGGGAAGTATAAAGGCATACACCCCCACCATAGTCTTCATCATTTTATGCTTCATGTTATTGGTTGAACAAAGGTTTGCTAAGAGAAGTATAAGGGCATACACCCTCTTAGCTTAAACCCTAGCTAGAGAAACTTGCCTTGGGAAGCAAAAGGGCTTCAACCCCAAGGAGGTAGCTTCTCTAGCTCTTTCTTTTATTTGACTCCATCAACCCAATAGTAAAGGCACTAGTCATTGTTAGGATATTTAGACACTTAGGAGTTAGTTAAGATCTACTTGGTCTAATATGTCGTTAGGTAAAAGTGTGTTTCTTTAGTATGCATTAGTATGCATTTGTAGTTAGGAAATCCGACGGTCACGATATGTTCCCGACAAGTATGCATTAGTATGCATTTGTAGTTAGAAATCCGACGGCCAATTTATATGTTCGGCGATCCGACGGTTCATACTTCCTCGATCTTAACGGCCATTGATCCGCGGCTTAACACTGTCCATGATCTCTATTTAAAGAGCATGGAGGGTCATTTGTCGATATCAATTGTGAGAAACTCTTTGTAAAATCTTCAGAATCTTTTTCTTTGCATTACTAAACCGCTCCAAGTGGTCGCTGCTGGATAGTCAGGATGTTTCCCTCGAGGGGTTTTACCAATGCGGAAAACACGCGGTGTTGATCTTGATCCGTTATGCGAGTATTACCGGCGGTGTTCGCCCTCCTTGGAATACCCGTTGTCGTAACATGGTATCGTGAGCTCAAGCGAAGACCCGCTCTTGTTGAATATCGAGATCGTGAAGCAAAGTTGTCTCATCTCCATTTTCCGGCATTTCCATATATTCGGGCCGAGAGGACTGCTCCATTGCGTCTGGAGCACTTGTTTCAGTTATGAACACTTTTCGCTTCACTCGAAAAGGTTTCGCTTGCCCAAGATAATGCCATTACAATCAGATCCAGAGGTATAAAAATCGGTCATTTATTTTTAAATTTTTGCAAAGTTTTGATTTTATTTCGCTTTGTTTTTTTCCGCCGCTACTTTTAGATTCACAGATGCTCTTTGCCCCTAATCTTGTGCCATCTCGCAAATCGTAAACAAATAGGAAGGTGACTCGCAAGCTAATCGAGATCTAACCCTTGTTGTCATCGTAGAAGTTTAAATTTTTTTTGTGTGAAAGAGTTTTTTGAGCACGCCTCCAAGGCCGCCTTCCACAACAACAACAACAACAAACAACAACACCCCAATCCCACTCAACATTACAATATGTTTTGCTAGACTGTTTGGTTAAAACTTGTCTTATTAAGTAAGAGGTCTTGAGTTCAAGTCTCTTGTTACTTTTTTGAAAAAGTTCATGCTAAAAAAATTGTAAAGTGCATTTCACTTCAAGTATAAAAGTGAATCACTATAAGTAGCTTTATATTTTATTTTAGAGTTATTTTTGCATGTAACTTTTCCTCGCTATAAGGTAACCTCATTGTAAGTGGGGATTCCTACTTCTTTATAAAAGTGGGTCACTTCATAAAGTAACTTACACTATCACGTGGTTATTTGGTTACCATTTATGCCTTTTTTAAAGGGCATAACTCTCACACGGGATCGCTTTCGCTATCGCTTTTAAAACCGGACAACTTTTTGAGATATTTCCATCTGCATCATTAGTTCCAGTGTTTTAAAACCGCATTATCTACATATTTAATATGGTTTACAAGTATCATGCTTACTGGCCGACAACTACTTCCAATGGAGATCCTATATGAAGATTTATTATGAAGTAAAGGCCTGCACTGGATTACCATGGGAACGGAAATAGCCCCCACCGATGATGATAAGAGAGCCAAATGGGGATAATAGGAATGACGAAGCACGGACTAATTGAATGTCCATCTCTCCCGATCTACAGGTACCATCTTCAAGGAGTCGATGACCCCATTACGCCTTGGGACAAGATTGAATCAGGTTTGGTAAACTCAATATTATTCGAAAGCACATCAGCTAGAAAATCAAATACCGAATTCCTTGAGTCCAAGTGATTTTTCTCGGGCTTTGAGACTATCTATCTAAGTTTAAAACACTCGACTTTTTATGTGAAGAATGTAAGATAAAATGGAGGACATGCATATATCTTATTCCTCTCTAAGCTAGGTGGTGCATATTCTGTGGTTTGTATCTACCTTTTATGCCATGAAAGCAGCTCTAGGAAAGTTTATAGAACCCACTCTGAGTCCTTTTGTACTTCCTTGAATAGAGAGGAAGATATTTCTTTGCCAACTTGAGGATCAACACCGCAGTGGCTCAAACAAAGCCCAGTTGCCCAGCCAGAAGATAGTCCATATCCCAAGAAGCAACATCCTCAAGTACAACAACAAACAACCTAAGGGTCCCAAACCCGCCGATAGCTTCAAATTCTAATGGTGACAAAGGATCAAATATAAAAGAATACTAACAAACACAACTTTTGTAATAAAGATGGTCATGATGAGTCCGTGATGTTTCAAGAAGATGGCGCTCTTTAGAAGCAAATGTATGAAGAACAAAGATCGCTTATTGATTCCTCTTCTTCTTCTTCTTCATGGACATGCACTGGGCTTCGGTTTTTCCTTCAATACACCTTCTACTACTACTTCTTCTTCCGATGAGTGGCTTATTGATTCAGAGCATCTTATCATATGGCTAAGGATAAAGCCATATTTTCTCGGTCTAATGAATGTAACACCAAGCAAATATTTGTTGGTGATGATAGATTTCTTAGTGTTGTAGGGTTTGAACAATTCAACTAGATGATGGATTTTTTAATGATGTATTATGTGTTCCGATCTTTCTTGTAACCTTCTATCGGCAAGTATATCAAACACTCATTTAGGTGAAGGTAAAACCGCCGAAGTTTTCTTCACCTCACCAAGTTGTAATCAAGGATCTAAAGGATCCTAAATATACCTAACCGAATCGGGCCGATGATATTGCCAGGCCAATTTTGACAACTTTTGGTCATCATCCTTTTCATCAGTCTTTGTTGCTCATAGCGACGACTTGAGAAACTTTGGCATGAGCGGTTTGTCATCTAAACTATCGGCCATTGCAACAACTATGTAATCACCGATGGTGACTGGTCTTCCTTTGTTTCATGCGTAGATGGTGTGTGTGTTTCTGGTTGTGTTCTCAAGAAACATCATCGACAAGTTTTGACAAACGTACCTCTTGGCACTCCTCGTCCTGCGCCTTGTTCACGTTGATTTGTGTGTATCCCTTTCTTCTCCTTCTTTCTCAGTAAGTATTTAACTTTCATTGATGACTTTTCCGTGACGCATTTGGCTTTACTCTTAAACCTAAAAGTGAAGTTTTTGGATAAGTTTTGGCCTACAAGGCCCCAGTAGAAGTAATCTGACATCAAATTCAAAGGTTAAGAAACAATAATGGGAGGGCTAATATGTGAACAATAATTTACAAGTTACCATCACAATGGCATCCAAATGCAACATCATTCCATATACACCACAAGAAAATGGTGTTAAGCCGAGAGAAAGAACAAGACATTAAAAGAAATGGCTAATTGTATGATCCAATCTAAGGGATTAAGTCTAAAAAAATGGGCGGAAGCCATCAACTATCCAAATTAAATAGTAAATCACACACCCACAAAAGCTCTTAAAAATATAACACCTAAGAAGCTTGGACTAAAATTAAACTAGATGTAAGTCACTCCGTGTATTTGGAAGTATAGAATGGGCTCACATTCCGATGAGAAACGAAAAGCATTGCGTTCGTTAAAAGTGAGAAGTGTATATTTATTGGTTATTCCGAAGATGTCAAGGTTATAGACTTCTTCACCTACACATTGTAATGAAATTATTCTTAGAAGAGATGTTAAATTTGATGAAATCTCTTGGCCTACAAACCTAATTCTATTGCAGTCTCTTTGGCTCCTCAAGGAAATATCTTCTACAGATGTGCCTTCTTCTCGTCTCTATTCTCGATTCTTCTTCTCTGTGACATTTAGAGGATGAAAATCCACTACCGACATTCCTCCGTGATGATTCCTTTGAACCCAACAAGCACCAATTCCAATCGCCTCTAGATGGGTCCGGCTCAACACGAAGCAACAGGATCTTACAGGATCCCGCATCAGCTGCCTAATATCGCTCAGCTCCAACAGCCTCTTCTTGGCTCAAGTTTCGTAAACCATGATCCGCAGAGAGACATTTGCACAAGCTTCAGTCATCCAGATTGGGATGATGTGAATGAGGAGTATCGCTCTTTAATGGAAACCGATACTTGGGATCTTGTAATTCTTCCAAAAGGAAGAAAAACTTGTTAGGATGCAAATGGGTATATCGAACTGGGTACATCGATGGAAGTATTGAAAGACACAAGGCTCGATTAGTTGCCAAAGGATTTTCCTAAGTTGAAGGCATTGACTATAATGAAACCTTTGCCCTCAGAATAAAATGAATTCCATCCGCCTTTGTTCCTGTTCCCCTTTTGCCGCCTTCACATAAATGGGAGGTCCATCAGATGGATGTTAAATCGCCATGCATGGCGCATTTAAAGAAGAAATTACATGGAACAACCTCCTCGTTATATCCAGAATGACTCTAGACTTGTTCGTCGCCTCTTCAAGAAATCTCTTTTATGGTCTCAAGCAAGCTCCTCGAGTTTGGTATGCCAAAATGGATAGCTTTCTTATTACCACCGGATTCTCTAGATGCCATTCCCTGATCCTAATGTCTATACCAAGAAAGTAGAAGCCATCTCATCATCCTTAGTCCTTTATGTTGATGACTCCGACCTTAATGGTAGTGACTCTCAAACTTTTAAACCATGTGAAAAACAAGCCTTAAGAAGAAATTTGAAAATGACAGACTTAGGTTTTTGCACTATTTCTTGGCCTCCAAGTTTTGCAAACTAATGAAGGAATTTTTTTCTTTCCAGCCTGCATGCTTAGACCTTCTTCGTCACATGGATTATTGTAAACCAACCCTTCTCCCTTCCACCGGAGTCAAGCCACTTTGTACTTCCTCAAGTTGATGCCACCCATATCGCCGCTAGTTGGTAGCTCCTCTTATACTTGACTCATACCATTCCTGATTCTTCCTTTGCCGCTGGTCTTGTTGCCCGCCAGATATATGCAAAACACCTACGAGCCATTGAAAGTAAAATGCAGCGATACTTTCATGTTCGTAATCGCTCACTTTGGGATACATTACGCTCGTGGGGACTCCTTATTGGTTGGTTTCATCGATTCAAATTAGGTCGGAAACCCTGATGATCAAAATTATACCGTAGGTTACATTTTCATCCTTGGTTCAGGACCAATCACTTAGGCCTGTAAGAAACAAAAAGCTATTTCAATTTCTTCAGCATAAGGTGAGTATCGAAAGCAAATAAGCACGTAAGTCGAAGCCCCGTGGTTTCGGCTGCATCCTTTCGTAGTTTGGGATTCCAAAGACTGATCCAAACCGTACTTTGGTGTGACAATCAAAGTACATCAAGCTTGCCAAAGACCCAGCTCAACATCAACACAACAAACACATCGAGTTGCACATGCACTTCTCGAAGCTCATTCATGATCAAGTTATTGAAGTGCTCTTTTGCCCTACTAAGATCAAGTTATGCATTTTCACAAAGTCTCTGATGTAAGCCGGTTTTTCCAAACTTCGATCTATTTTAAGAGTTCGTGAAGTTGTCATTAAGGGGATAGCCTCCACGCCTCCTTCCTTTCCTCCTCTATTTGTGTCATTATTGTAAATCCTTTCAATCCTATCCCCAAGTTGTTCTTATGGGGATGTTAGGACATTTAGACACTTAGGAGCAGCTAAGATCTACTTGGTCTAATATGTTTAGTAAAAGTGTGTTTCTTTAGTATGCATTAGTATGCATTTGTAGTTAGAAACTCCGACGGTCACGATATGTCCCAACATAGAGTGATCCGGCGGCTCATACTTCCTCCTCGATCTTAATCTGGCCATTGATCCGTGGCTTACCCGATTGGTCCATGATCTCTATTTAAAGACATGAAGGGTCATTCGCCGCATGATCGACAGAGAAACTCTCTTGTAAAATCTCTCAATCTTTTTCTTTTGCATTAATAAACCGCCCAAGTGGGCCGCTGCTGGTTACGCGTTGGCTGGGGCCGTGGATGTTTCCCCGTAGGGGTTTTACCACGTGAAAACATCGGTGTGTTGATCTTTGATCTGGTTATGTGAGTGGTTACTGAAGGTGTTCGTCCTCTGTTGGAATACCTGTGTTGTCGAACAGTCATATCTTTTTTGCATTGGAGATATAAAACCATTGCCTTGGGAAACATGAAATTTTATCTTTTGAAAGGTCTTTTGCTTGGAGTTGGTTTGCCACATTGAGAGGAGTCTTCCCCTACTAGGGTGTCCCCTCTCGCCCACTACTTTACTTGCTGTTACAAAGCCTAACCTAGAGTCGTTAGGGCTGATTTAACCTAGATAAACTACTAACCATAACTCCTAAACTAATCATAGACTAACTCCTAAACTTTGCTCATTTACTCTACTAACTAGGGCGCATCTTTTCAGCCAATTGTTGGCATGTTTTGATGGTGTAATTTGATGATATAAGTGACTGAAAGCTAGTCATAAGGCTGCAATTTCTGCAGAAATATACAGGTTATCACAGCTAGCTTTATTCAGTTTCAAAGTGTCATTTTTCAGCCTATATCCATTGCTAATCTTGATGTTGATTTGCTTAACTAGTTTAGATCTTTGTATGCTGATTTAGATGCTTTATTTGCTGATATAAACTATCTATGCTGCAAATTAGGGACAGCAAGCTGAACTTGCTGATCCATACTAACATATATCATTGCAAGTTGGATTTTCTTGTGTCTCGGGCAGGTACAATCATACGGAGAAGTATTGTACATGTGGGGCAACAATCGCTTGACTTACAAGGCATATCTTCCCACATTTCACTCCACTTAGACTTGACATCTAGGGGCTTCACTTCCATCTCTATCCATATCCATCCCATTCCCCCTAGGGTCACCGGGATCGCCTCCCTAGAGTGACCTAGGCACCCGTGAAGTACGGGACCTACATCAAGGTGAAATTGGGTGTAGGATTCCCAAGTTGTAGCACTTGCTTCGTGGTTGGGTCGGGCTTTTTCCAACCTACAACTTGCGCTATAACATTTTGGTATCGTTGTCAGGGAAGATTTTGAATCTTTTTTGTACCCTAACGACACTTTGGTAAGCTATCACAAAGCCTTTTCCTTAGCTTGCCTGGTGACTCCACCTAAGGGATGTTCCCTTTTCCTTGATGAGCTCACCTTGAAGTTCATTTGGCGACTCCACCTTCCATGAACCCACTTTTTCTTTTTTTCTCTTTCATCCCTTGATGAGCCTTGAGCTCATCTGACGACTCCATTGAGGTATTACCCTAAGTGATGGAACCATGGCCTAACGGAACTTACCATGGGCATTCCATAATGTGTATCCTTCTCTTGATGTTCAGAATGTCCCTAGCTATCCAAATCATTCTCTTACAGAATGGAGAGCAAGTTGCCCCAAATTTGACAATGATCCATCTATAGCAATCACCCATGTCGTGAATTATATGAAGTATGCATTGAGCTTAAATGTGCTACATGAAGATGTGCTGATGAAAATTTTCATGTCTTCACTGGAATCAAGTCAAAAGGATTGGCTTGCACACTCATGTGATCCAAAGAGTATCCCTTCTTCTACAAAGCTCATTGAAGAATTTCTCAGGCAATATCGGCCAGGTACTCAAAGTTTGCAAGATGCTTTCCAAGAGCTCAAACACAGTCTTTGTTGAGAAGGTTTTTTGATCGATGATGAGACCATATATGAAGAAAAGCTTGAAGAAGATCCAGATCAGACATATGATGAAGATGAAGTATCTACTCTTCCACTTGACGAGGACATCCAACCCTCTGCTCCTCCTACACATCAAGAAGAGAACATGATGAGTTATAATCCTTTTGAGATCTTTGATGATGCCTTGTTCCATCACTGTGGAAATGAAGAAAATTGCCAAAAGGATCTCGATGAAGTTTCGCTTGCAGAAGACCTGAACGAGACAATGTCCTCTACTGTCCCTTTCGAAGAAGATGAAGTTATCCAATCTTGTCAAGAAGTAATCAGCTTCTATGATGCAAATGAAATCATGGAACAACCCACAGATACACTTGGCGATCACATTGATGATTTCATACAGATTGGGAAATGAAGATGGGATTTGGGTTGTTTCATTTTTACAAAGATCCTATCAATGACATTGAAGGCACATCTCAAATAAAGGATACGAAAAGCATTTGTTCAGAGGATTTCTTTTTACAGCCAGATGGTCCATATTTGTGCCAACCCGATGATATGATTACATATTTGTTACATCCATTCGAGGACGACCTGACGCAGCATTTTCAGGATGATTTTCAACCACCATACTCAAATTTTGATAGACACGAGGTTGTGGCCCGCCCAAAGCAATCTAAGGTCCATACTACCAAATGGAAGTACTTCAATGTTGAGACTTTGCACAGGGATTTGCAGACAAAGAAGAGACGTTTCCTGAGTCTGACGTAGGAGTTTTCTCTAAGGTTGTGCCTTACCCCGTTTCCTCTTGCTTGGGAAATCATAGGGTTTTCTTTGGATCTCTTGTCCTTTCTCAGCCTTAAGGGAGCAGTGATCTTCTAAGTGAAGATGAAGACTAGCCGTCATCTATGTATATTAGCCCTCTTCAGAGATGGATTGATCAGTCTTGTGGCTACACTTTCAGGCGAGATGATCGAAATGATGGTTTCTCTTTCCAGCAGGATTTCCTCCCTCCCACCCATCTTCATGATTATATGTGTGTTTATACTCATGATTATTATGAGTTTGAATTATCTTTGTTGTATTATATGATTAAGCACAGGGGGAGACACTTTGATGAGATGATCAAATGGTTGCATTGGTTGTATGACTTCACCTGACATCATCCAACACGTGATCTTCAGGGCCCCAAGGCCACGGGTAAGTAGATAAGTCATTTTGATTCCCTATATTTGCATTTTGATTGCTCATATTAGTTTAGATGCATTTCATTTTCATTTTTCTCTACTTGCATATTGTTTTCATGCTTAGTTTAGAGTTCTTTTGAAAAGATATCAAAATTTTATTTGTCTAGCTTCGTTGGTTTTGATTATGATCATATGAGAACAAGGATGAGTAGGCCATCCTACACATGGCAGATTGATGTTTCCTTGCAAGAACATGTCTAACAGGAGATGTTGTGGTTCTCATGCAGTCTACGGCGAGCACATGTCCCCAAGTAGGAGCCAGATGTTATCCCCATTTTGTGGATAACTAAGGAGATTATGTCTTGAGGCCCTCGGGTTGCAGATATGGAATGTCGAGAGACTACATGACCAGCAGTACCATTTTTTGCATAGATGGAAACCCCTCTCACCACCACAAATGGTCACAGATTTCCAAATGGCATCCACCATATCAGCTAGCTTCCGAAAGGCAGTGGGCCTTGCTCCATGAGGTACAAGTCAGTATTATGGTGAGCATCATTTCAATATTTAAGCCAATTGAGTATGCTGTATCTTAGATTGCTCTAGATTTCATGATATATGCTTGGACATTATGTCTTTTGCCCTGCTTCGCCTTGGTGGTTGACATTCTGCCTTAGTGAGTGGTCTTCCTTGGGGATGGGTTTGCTACTAGGAAACCTGCTTCGCCTTGGGTTTGTCATTCTTCGACATACCTATGGAGAAACCTGCTATCTAAATTCACCTCACCCTCATAACAATCTTGTAGCAAAAGTACACCAACCATTCACTATAGAATCTAGTTGCCCCATATGACTTGAACATTTCTATCTTCACTAACTCTTTGAATCTCGAGCTTCATGAAGCCATGTCTTAAATCACTATCTACCTCCTTAAATCAATGGCCAACAATATCCCATTGTTATTGGTCAAGTGTGTGTTTTTCCCCTCCGTGCATGAAATAGGTCTTCTCCATCCACGTGGAATCCCTAGAAGTGAAGAACTTGAAGTCCTCCCCCAAGCAAGGGATTCTATCCAACCCATTGTATTCGGCAACTCACTCATGTCTCTTGTCTTACCATCCATCCATAGAGGATGTTGTATTTCATACCCAATGTATCCTTTCCCCAATCATGAGCTTTCCTTAACAATAGTTGTCCTAACAAAGATTTACATATTGAAGCTCCTACATACATCGAATGAATATAAAACCCGCAACAAGCACTCGCCCTGCTATGTATCTCTTAAGCTATCAACAAGTCGTTGGGTTCCACTCCTAACCAAAACCTTGGGGGAGACGTAGAGTTGACCATTCCATTTAGACACACTCCTATGACAAGTGATTTATCTCCTAGACCCCCTCTTTAACAGATTACTTTATTTTATAATCAATAATTCTCATAATGACTTGAGGGGTTTGAACTTTGATCATCTCGGTTTATTATCAATTTCGCAACTTCCTCCCAAACATGATGATTCACAAGAGCATCTTCCACAATGGATTTCCCTACTTCTATACTTCCAACCACCATTGTATCCACTGAGAGAAACTTCACTGACTCATGTTTTACATGCTACGTTTCCTACAACACCAAGGTTGTTATGCCCATGTACAACATATTGCATGTATTGTTAGCCTCATAATCCTAAAGTTCTATAGTCTAAGTATTTTCTAGTTTAAATGCTTTTAGAAATTAGTTTATTCTAGTTTGTTAGGATAATGACACCTAGCTTCTATGTAAAGGACACCTATCATACTTGTGTGATTATGTGATTGGTTGTTCTACTAGATTTTAGTTTAGAGTTGAGCTATATAAACAAACTCTTTCTTCAAGTGAGGTTAAGTAGGTTTTGAGACCTCGCTTCTATTTGTAATTATATTTTCCTTATTAATAAAATTATGTGTCTGAGGACACTTCCTCAACATGTATAACATATATGATGGTCCTCTTATTGGGTCAAGTGGTTCCACAAGGGTTAGTTGAGTCATATAACTCAATATAATGAGTCATTAAGGTCGTTTTATGTGGTCATCTATGTTGTTATTTACCCAAGATACATCTTAATATGTTTGGATGCACCGACCATGATTTATAGGGTTAGGAGTCCTTTCAAACATAAATAGATTACTTTTTTCATTGGAAGGTATCATTGGACAATCATTTCTCTTATATTTTGTATCTTTTTAGGTTGATGGCGATATCCATACAACTGGTTGGTAGAGTGACCTTGTTTATCTTTCTAGGGTAGGCAATCTACCATCCATCACCTTGGAAACAAAGTGCTTCCCCTTATGTTATGTATCCAACATATAATTGATGATATTTGGGTTATCTTCTGAATTTAGTTAATTCTTGAAGATTTAATGATATCTCCAATATTTTGGGTACCGCTAGTAGTAATCCCAATGTTTCTGCAATTTGAAGCACATAAAAGGCTTCTACCATATGTGGTAAATGTGTTGTCAAGGTAGCCATTTTCACCAAGGTCTCTATTTATAATACTCGATCTAACATAATTGCATTTTCTTTTCTAATTTGGGTTACATCATGCTCACACATTTTTCCTTTCATTCTTTCTCTAGTGGTATTCTAACTGTAGACTTATGTGGTTGGGCTTCAACATTTTTCTATAATTCCTCAATAGTGCTTCATATACTCAAGCTTTATTTGTAAGGTGGCCCAAGTAATGAGGTTTCTTCATTGGTCCTCTTGTCAATAGTATCTTGGCTTTTGGTGTTTATGAAATTAATGTTCTTGTATCAAGGGCAATAATCATCATTATCTCCTCAGCAAAACCACTAACATAAAACTGTCATCTTCAACTCTGGTTTTGTGTAGTCTTTGTTGTAATATTCTCACGTTCCACATCAAAAACATTGAAACATTAATCTTATGCATTTATCCTTTCTAGCATTTTTTTTCATTTGAAATACAACCACCCTTATTGTTAACCTCCTACTCATACTATTTTTTTGGGAAGTTGTGGATTTCCTCCAACTCAACAAGAATAGCATTCTTAAATTTCAATTTCGAGCATTGTACTTTTAATTCAATATCATGATCATCTTCATTACACATATGGCAATAATATAGCAAACGTTTTGTGATCTTTACTTTCTAGATTGAGTCCTAGTTTATACCTGCCACATACAAAGTGGAGCAAAACCACCTTCATCTTATTCTTATAGTTGTACAATTATCCTTCCAAAAATCCTCATTTGAAGATACCATCTATCACCATCATGTCAACCTTGTTACTGTTGATATTTTGATGTAGCTATGGAAGATATTATTTTGTATTTGTACTGGTCAAACCTCGAGAAGTTTATTGTAATCTTATTGTATAAATCGGCTCAAAAGAAATTATTATTTTATTATTATCCTTATTGTAAAAGTCAAAACGGCCCCTCTTAGGGTTGTGTCTTTTTAGGAGTCAGTTATGTGCATAAATACAGGTCGAGTTCCTCTCATTTGTACACACACACAACTTGCCTTCTCGTGTGTATTTGGAGCATAGCAAAGAAGGTCTAGCATAGGAGTTCTTGGTTTCTTGGTCTTTGGTATCTTGGTCTTGGTCTGTTTGTGGAGCGCTATAGCGTGACATTGTACTGGTTGAAGGAATCTATACTGAGGAATTGGTTGTTGGGTTTTCTCCCCCGCAAGGGTTTCCTAGGATATATCTTGTGTTCTGTGATTGTTTATCTTTCAGTGATCCTATTACATGCAATTGTTAATGAATGTTAAAAGAAGATAACTATAACTTTTAAAATTTCAACTTGGTATCAAAGCAGGCTTGAATAGAAGACAGTTCACAGACCTAGAAGACAAAAGGAGTTGTTTTTCTTGATAGGAGTGGTTGTCGGACAAGACAAGACCACCAGCAAGTGCGCCCTAGTGGAGCGCATCTATTCCCTAGATCAGATCTTCAAAATCTGTAATTTGTGATTAAGGGGCAGGATCACTACCGGAACCAAGATTAATGAGACGCTGGAAGGAGCTGACAACTTCAAACTCTGGAGGTACAGAGTATCCCTCCTCCTAGAAGAACATGATCTAGAGAAGTTCACTAAAGAAGAAGTTTCAGAACTAGAGGGAGATGAGGCTAAAGCAAAGCACAAGAAGGATATGGTCAAAGCAAAGAGGATTATTACAGACTCCATTAAGGACCATCTTATTCATCACATATCTTCATTATCCACTCGAAAAGAAATGATGGATGCCTTAACCCGACTGTTTGAAGGAAACAACATCAACCGAAAAATGACCTTGAGAACTCAGTTAAAGAACGTGAGGATGCAGAATTCAGAAACCATCCACTCTTACTTCTCAAGAGTGAACTAGATCAAGGAGCAGATAGCAACCATTGGGGATACAGTGAATGGAGAAGAAATGGTGATGACCACCTTGAATGGCCTCCCAAGGTCATGGGATGCATTTATTCAAGGGATATGCTCAACAAGGAAGCTACCCAAGTTCAGTAGGCTATGGGAAGATTGCAACCAAGAAGAAGCAAGAGAAGAGAAGATGACAGATGATGATCAATCCCTACCCGCCCACACCAGGAAAAGAAGAGCAAGAAAGAACCCTCCTCATCCAAGAAGTTTCAGAAGGGCCAAAGAAATAACCCAAATATCATATGTTTTTGTTGTCAGAAAATGGGACACATTGCTAGGAATTGTTCCTTCCTTCAAAGACCAAGGGAAAAGAAAGGAGGTAAAAGCCATCATGTTCATACAGTTGAAGATGATCAGCCACCCAAGAAGGTTGCAAAGGAAGATGAATCAAGTGATGAGGACTATGTTTGTATCTCAACCCTTACAGGAACTGTCACTCATGGAAGTGACATTTGGTTGGTGGATAGCGGTGCTTCCAAGCAGATGACAGGTTATAAAGACTCCTTGTCTAACCTTGATCATAAGGATTCACCGCACTAGGTGAAATTGGGAAATGACTATCAGTATCCGATCAAAGGAGTAGGAGAAGCCTCCTACAAGTTAAACTCGGAAAAGCAAATGAAGATGAAGGAATTTTTCAATGTTCCTGGATTCAAGAAGAACCGTCTCTCGATTTTCAGCATTGGATGAGAACAGTTACAGAGTTGCATTTGTTGATGGACAAGTTCTTATGTGGCCTTGAGGGAAGACTTTTGATGATGTTGCGGTGATTGGAATTCAAGAGGGAGGCATCCACAAATTGAAAGGGCGATCCGATTCAGCATTAATTCACGAAACTGTGAATCCCAGTGAATTATGGCATAGGAGATTTGCTCACCTACATTACAAGGCCCTACCGAGTGTGAGCAAGATGGTGACGGAACTACCAGAGACCCAGGCAAAACCAAACGGCTTGTGCAAAGGTTGCACACAAGGCAAGAACATGAAGCACTCTTTTCCCAACAGCGATAGCAGAGCCAAAAGAGTATTGGACATCATGCACTCGGATGTGTGGGGACTGATATCAGCAACTTCACTAAGCGGAGCGAAAGATAAAGACCTTGTGATTAGATAATGGAGGAGAATTCACTTCGGAGGAATTCAAAGAATATTGCAAGGAAGCTGGGATTAAGAGGGAGCTTTGTACTCCCTACAATCCTCAGCAGAATGGAGTAGCAAAAAGGAAGAATCAGACGATCATGGAAGCAGTGAAGGCTATGATCCATGATCAAGATCTACCTATGCATTTGTGGGCAAAAGCAACAAAGACTGCAGTGTACATGCAAAACAGAAGTCCCCACAAAGTACTTGAAAACAAGACACCAAAGGGGATGTTTTCGAGAGAGAAGTCGGAAGTCAACCATCTAAGGATATTTGGTTGCCTCGTATTTGTGCATGTCCCCAAGGAAAAGAAGACCAATTTGGATGCATCCGGAAAGAATGGCATATTTGTTGGTTACAGTGACACATCGAAGGCATATAGGATATATATTCCCAGTCACCCGAAAGTTGAGATTAGTCAAGATGTCACCTTCGATAAGAGTGCAGCTTTCAGCAAATCAAAACAGGACTGTGCAAACGAGGTTCATGAGGAGGAGAATGAAGTTACTAGAGTTCCAAAGGCAGAAGCAGTTGAAGCAGAGGAAGTCATTCATAAGGATAATGACATGGAAGAACCTTAGAGGCCAGCAGAGATCCCTTCTCGCAAGAGAAGACCAACTTCGGCACAGGAGCTCATCACAGATACAGAAAGATATGGTGCCCCAGAAAATTATCTCAAGGAAAGTAAAAAGCCGAAACCGTATTCCATCTATGTAGCATGTTTGTGTGATATCATGGATGCAAAACCGTCCAATTATGAAGAGACTGCGGAAAAGAGGGTATGGAAGGATGCCATGGGGGAGGAATATCAGTCCATAGTAAAGAATGATGTCTTGGATGTGGTCTCTGAACCGAAGGAGAAATCAGTAGTAAGTTCAACATGAATCTACAAGACGAAACATGCAGTTGATGGCAGTATTGAAAAGTATAAGACTAGATTTGTGGTTCAAGGATTCTCTCAAAAGGAGGGCATTGACAATGAGGAGACATTTTCTCACATGGCGAGATATACCTCAATCAGGACTATACTTTCATTGGTCGCAACAATGAAATGGAAGGTGAATCAGATGGATATGAAGACAGCCTTCTTGAATGGTGAAATAAAACAGGAAATATATGTGGAGCAGTGTAATGTTCCTGACTTGGCTAGTCTGGGAAACTCTGCTAATGTGTGTGTATGATTAATTGTTTATAGCATATATATTGAGTATACAGATGGTAAATGAGACGAAAGACTATAAATCGTATATTATGATATCTCCGGAGTACAATGTCGAATGTGGATGACAACAAAATAAATCACTTAGCTAGATCAATGAGAAACGGATCTTAGTCGGAATACAATAAGAAAACTAAAATGATAACACGCGATGATAGGCGACACTGCAGGATCAATGGATGATCTGCAAGCTATGGAAGCTCATGAGGTAACTGCTGCAACTCTGGAAAGTTTGCCCTGGTGGCTAGATCTCTCGGATCGGTCTGGAAACTATCCCAAACAATGTGTCCTATTGCCCCTCTCAGTCATGCTAACTGACCGGCCTCTCTATTGGTGTGTCTAGATCTGGATGGATCCCCCTAGAGGAATGCGCCCCTCTACTACTAGAAAATTGCACCCTAGTGATTCCATCGTTGGAATCAGCTGAGATGTGTCAAACTGATCGTCGTGGCCTACTGTGAAATGGGTCGAAGGAGTTTCCCTAGATCTGATCTGATGATCGCTTGGGAACCCTGAATGTGTCCACCCCAAGTGTCACACTCCCAATGTCCGGAAAATGTGTCACTGATGATTCCCCCATCAAAATCTGACGAGAAACCAAGCAAAAGATGCGTACATCCTGCCTCTCAAATGGGTCGGAGGGGAATCTCTGAACTCTCCCTGAATGGTACAAGTCGATCCACTAAACCTCCCCAGAAGTTGCACCCTCTCCCTGAACAAGTGCGCCCCTGTTGTTAAACCCTGTAGAACTGTTGTTGAAGACTGATGGAAGACCTGTGTGATCTCCCCCATGACTAGGGTGTGTCTCTCAACACTGAAATCAGCCATTGGTGTATTCCTCATGGAATCCACTGAGCTACCTCCACTAAGATGCGCCTTTCTCCTGAATGACAAGTCAAAATCAGCATAATGATGAATTAGGTTGTCGTACCTTCTCTTATAGCTACTTGAAACCCTAATTCGTTGTTCACTTCTAAATTTAGCTCATCTGTTCTATTTTTAGCTCAAGTTGGCTTAAAAGCACTTTTAGCCACTTTTAGCTCAATGTCACTTTTCAATTATAACACATTTTACTGGGATAACCTCTAGTAACCCTGTTTACCCCTTTTTGGCCCTAGCTATAGTCCAACGTGGTTGTTTAGACGATTAAGCCTCCTCTCTAGAGCTCCTATTTGGAAAGGGACATTAAAGTCCTCCCTTCCCGAAATTGCTTGTCCTCAAGCAATACCAATCCAGGGTGTTGCAACACTTGCTCGCTCTCCCAAGTAGCATCCTCTACGGGAAGACCTGTCCATCTGATCAAACACTCTTTGATGACCTTGCTCCTCAGTTTCCGTTCTCGGAACTCCAGTACCTCCTCCGGAACCAACTCCAACTGTCCCTCCTCGTCCAATGGGGGAAGCTCCTCTGATGTGTTGATGAACTGTCACACTACCTTCTTGAGGTAAGATACGTGGAACACTATATGAATCTTGCTCCCCTCTGGAAGCTCTAGCTCGTAGGCAACCTCGCCTACCTGGCGCATGATCCTGTAAGCTCCATAAAATCCGGGCTTGAGCTTCTCATCCCCACTCTTCTTCAGAGATGATTGTTTGTAAGGTTGGAGTCTCAAGAAAACCAAATCCCCAACCTCAAAGTTGCGCTCTATCCTATGCCTGTCTGCACTCATCTTCTATCGATTATGTGTTGTCTGCAGGTTCTCTTTTAGCAATTTGAGAATCTCCTGACTCTCTGCGATCCAATCCTTGGCCTTGGGAGCCCTGCTCTCCCCGAATACGAAGTCTATCAAAGTGGGAGCATCATACCCGTATAATGCTCGGAAGGGTGTCATACCAATGGACATGTGGAAAGTGGTGTTGTAACAATGCACTCCTAAATGCAGGCACCTGACCCATGTTCTTTGTTGTCCACCCACATAGTTTCGTAAATACCCTTCAACCCACTTGTGGACGATCTCTGTCTGCCCATTTGTCTGAGGGTGATAGTTCGTGGTGGGAGTCAACTCAATCCCCACCAATCTAAACAACACCCTCCAGAATGTACCAATAAACCGATTGTCCCTGTCGTTGATGATGTTCCTCAGCAACCCATGAAGTCTGAAAATCTCTCTGAAGAATAACTCGACTACCTAAACTGCATTGTACTCTGTCGATATGGCATAGAAGTGAGCAAACTTGGTCAATCTTTCAACCACAACATAGATGCAATCTTTACCCTGGACCTTGGGTAGGCCTGTGATGAAGTCCAAAGAGATGCTCTCTCATTTCTGCTTTGGAATGGAAAGTGGCAGAAGTAGCCCTGCTGGAAGTGTATGCTCTGACTTGTTCTGCTGACAAGTCACACACTGATATATCGCATAACGTCCTGTTTGAGGCCCTTCCATGAGAACCTCTCTTTGTTCTGTATGTAGGTTTTGAAAAACCCTCGATGGTCTGCTAGTGGTCAATCGTGAACTATTGCAAGGATCTTCTTCTTGAACCCTGAATCTGGTACCAAGTAGACTTTCTCCTTGTAGAATATGACATTGTCAATGACCCTGTACCTATCATCCTGAATCTGTCCATCCATAATCTCGCAAGCGAACTGGTTCTTGTAATATTCCACTAACAAGTGGGATTTCCAATACACTGAAATCTCCATCAAAGAACATGTCGCAGGCCTCCTAGATAGCGCATCGACCACAATGTTCTTCTTCCCCTTGACGTACTCTATGTCCAAGTCGAATGCATGTACCTTCATCACCCATTTCTGTTGGCGCTCACTGAGGTCCTTCTGCTCAAGGAAATACTTCAAGCTATTGTGATCTGTTTTGACCATGAATTTGTTGCCCACCAAATATTGCCTAAATTTGGTCAAGGCATGCATGATTGCCAGCATCTCCTTGTCATAGATGGAGTACAACCTCTCGGGCTGACTAAGCCTCATGTTCTCTAATACAATGGGGTGTCCTCCCCGCATCAAAACTGCCTCAATGCCCTCGTCGGATGCATCACACTCTAATACAAATCGTAGAGTGAAGTCTGGTAATGCTAACACTGGGCATGTGCCCATGGCTTCCTTCATGTGATCAAAGGATTTATGTGACTCATCGGTCCGAACAAAAGCCCCATGCTTGGTGAGATCTGCCAGTGGTGCTCCCAGTTGAGAAAAACCCCTGACAACCCGCCTGTAATAGCTACATAACCCAAAGAAGCTCCTCAACTTTGTCACATTCCTGGGCATTGGCCAATCCAGAATGGCCCTGATCTTCTCCTGGTGTACCTGTACCTCATGTGCACTAATGATGTGACCCAAGTAGGGTAGCTCTGTCATACCGAACTCACACTTGGACTCTTTGGCGTATAGTGATTGCGCCTCCATGATGCTCAATACCTCATCCAAGTGCCTCATATGCTCCTGCCATGTCTTACTGTAGACCAAAATGTCGTCGAAGAAAACCAAGACTGATTTCCTCAACTGATCCCTGAATATGTGGTTCATGCAAGACTGAAATGTAGTTGGTGCATTGGCTAGCCCAAATGGCATAAACAGAAACTCGAAATGTCCTCTTCTCTATGTCATGCTCTTGAATGTTGATCTGATGATACCCAGAGCGTAGATAAATCTTCGAGAAGAAAATTGCCCCATGCAGTTCATCCATCAACTCGTCAATGCGAGGGATAGGATATCGGTTCTTGATGGTTTTCTTATTCAAGGCCCGGTAATCAATGCACATCCTCATGGCACCATCCTTCTTCAGAACTAAGACAACTGAAGAAGCGAATGAACTGCCGCTAGGTCTGATGTGTCACATCGCTAGCAATTCTTTGCTTGCTTTCTCTATCTCATCCTTGAACATCCTAGGATGACGATAGGGGGGTGTGATCATAGGTTTGGCCCCCTCATCCAACTCAATGGTGTGCTCAAACACCCTGTCAGGTGGTCTCCCTGGTGGAATCAACCCAAAAACCTGCAAATGTCGTCCCAACAAGTCCCTGATCTTTGTATGACACTGTTGTCGACCCTCTGAATCCTTCCACGTAGTGATCAAGCACTCTGTGGCATATGCTACCTCCCCATGTCTAAATATCCTCTCCATCCTCTTGGCCGAAACTATCTTGGGTGCTCCTGTTGACATGCCTCTCAGAACAA
Source organism: Picea sitchensis (assembly GCA_010110895.2). Lineage (NCBI taxonomy): Eukaryota > Viridiplantae > Streptophyta > Pinopsida > Pinales > Pinaceae > Picea > Picea sitchensis. Next base: position 90,982 of record SNQJ01S0019719.1, read on the forward strand.
CCCTCTTCCCGTCACTGTCTCTGAACCCCATCTCCAAGGTTTGGTAATTGGTGGTGATTTTTCCCAAGGTGATCATCCACAGGACTCCCAATACCACATCTGTGTCAGATAGGTCAACCACATAAAATGTGTCTCTCATTGTGCAATTGCCTAACTTAATCTCCAAGTCCGGAACTCTGTCTAAACACTCCTCTGTATGGCCATCTGCTACTGCTACATCAAAACCCTCAAACTCCTCTGTCTGAAGTGCTAGTCTCGATACCAATGAAGCATCAATGAAGTTATGGGTGGCCCCACCATCTATCAGGGCGATTGCTCATTGTCCCTGAATAGTCCCTCTGATCCGGAGGGTATCATACATGGGAACACGAGAAAGGGTCGCTATGACTCCTCCCTTTGTTGATTTCTGTTTATTAGCCTGCTCAGGAGACTGTGGAACTACCAGTGGGTGGGTCCCTACCGGTGTTGGTGGTCAACGGGGAGGCTGCTCCTCTGCTTGTGTGGACTCCTCCTCTGAGCTAGTGGATCCAATGTCATGCTCCTCCTCCTCACTATCCACAGTGTCTGTTTCCACCTCAATATAATGAATCTCTCCCTTGCCCATGCACCTATGGCTTGCGACGCAAGGGTCTCTGCAGCTGAAGCAATGCTTCTTCCTCATAAGCTCTTGCCTCGTCTTAACATCTAGTTTCTCCTTGCCCTTCCATTCTCTCTGGAATGGCTTCCTGTCTCAGTCCTTTTGTGGTACGAAGGGTTTGGAAAAGGATTTAGTCTTTGGTACTGAGTCTAGCAAATGTCAAGTGTGTAAGATGGCATCCTACAAGGTGTGAGGCATGTACGCCTTCACTCATCCTCTCAAGGGATCTATGAGTCCCTCTGTGAATAACATGATAATCCTGGGCTCTGGTATATCTGTCACTACACTTGCTACCCGCTGAAACTCCATGATGAATGCCTCTGTTGTGCCAGTTTGTCTCAACTGGGCTAGATCCCTAAAGTGGATCTCGAGATCCCTCATGTCAAACATGTCCATGAGACTCTCTGTGAACTCCCTCTGGAGGTGATGCGACTGTGTCCCAACGTCACCAATCCATGGTGCCACCACGTGTGCGCCCCACCCTCCAAGTGTAGGGTAGCGAAACTGATGGCCTTTGTCTCGGTCATCTGGTTGAACTTGTAGTATGTGTCTAGCTTTTGTACCCAAGCTCTGGCGGTACACTTGGACGATCCGTCAAAAGAAGGTATGGTGAGTTTACCAACTTTCTGAATGAAATCAATGTTATGCCCCTGCTATTACTGTTGTCCTCCTCTATGTGGCTCTCTGGAGCGGTTCCTGAGTCTGAGTCCGCAATACTCAACGAGGGTCATGTCCTGATGGAAGTCACGGCCCAATGCTGCATACTCCCTCCTGTACTCTGCAATGTCCTCCGCCTAAGTGGGCAAACTCTGTCTTATCCATTGTTGTGTTGTTGCTGGGGGTGCCCTCTGGAAGCTGGGGAGCAATAGCCTGGGGATCTTACTCGAAGAGGTGTATGTGCGAGTAGGAGACTGGGGTCTACTGCCTGCCCCTGAGTTCCCCTGTGTTGCATGTGTGGTTTGTGTGCTCGAGGTGCCCACTATAGCCAATCTATTAGCCATCTCCGCCAAGGACTGAGCCATGGCCTGCTTACAGACTACCAGATTGTCGAGTACCTGCATGAAACCTGCCTCTGGGTCCATGGCAGCCTTACCACTGTCCTCTGGTCTCTCATATCTGTCTCCTAACATCCTCTCGACCTCATGCTTTGCCCTTCTCTCTGCTTCCCTCTGTGCCTCTTCCTCGTCCTCTGAGCTAGAAGGAAAAGGGATAAAATCAAGTCTAGGTCTTCCTTCCTTGCGTCTATTGTAAGTGACATATTCATCACCTACATGCTCACGGCCCCCTAGGTCCTCTGCTACACTCATCATCTTTAGCCACAGGCTGGCAAGACTAAAGCTTTGATACCACTGTAATGTTCCTATCTTGGCTAGTCTGGAAAACTCAGCTAATGTGTGTGTATGATTAATTGTTTACAACATATATATTGAGTATACAGATGGTAAATGAGACAAAAGACTATAAATCATATATTATGATATCTCCGGAGTACAATGTCGAATGCAGCCGATAAAAAAATAAACCACTCAGCTAGATCACTGAAAAAAGGATATTAGCTGGAATACAATAAGCAAACTAAAATGATAATACCCGATGATATATGACACTACGGGATCAATGGATAATCTGCAAGCTATGGCAGCTCACGCGGTAACTGCTGCAAGTCCGGAAAGTTTTCCCTGGTGGCTAGATCTCTCGAATTGGTCTGCAGACTATCCCAAACAATGCACCCTGTTGTCCCTCTCAGTCATGGTGACTGACCGGCCCCTATGTTGGTCTGTCTGGACCAAGATGCATCCCCCTGGAGGAATGCGCCCCTCTACTACCAGAAAATTGGTCCCTAGTGATTCCACTGTCGGAATCGGCTGAGATGTGTCTCAAACTGATCGCCCTAGCCTACTATGAAATGGGTCGAAGGGGTTACCATGGATCTGATCTAATGATCGCTCGGGAACCCCGACTGTGTCCACCCCAAGTGTCGCACTCCCAATGTCAGGAAAATGCGTCCCTGATGATTCCCCCGTCAGGATCTGACGAGAAACCAGGCAAAAGATGCGTATGTCCTGCCTCTCAAATGGGTCGGAGGGGAATCTCTGAACTCTTCCTGAATGGGACAAGTCGATCCACTAAACCTCCTCAGAAGGTGCGCCCTCTCCCTGAACAAGTGTGCCCCTATTGTTGAACCCTGTAGAACTGTTGTTGAAGACTCATGGAAGACCTGTGTGATCTCCCCCATGACTAGGGTGTGTCTCTCAACACCGAAATCGACCATTGGTGTATTCCTCCTAGAATCCACTGAGCTACCTCTCCTGAGATACGCCTTTCCCCTCAATGACAAGTCAAAATCTACATAATGATGAATCAGGTCGGTGTACCTTCTCTTATAGCTACCTGAAACCCTAATTCGTTATTCACTTCTAATTTTGGCTCATATGTTCTATGTTTACCTCAAGTTGGATTAAAAGCACATTTAGCCACTTTTAGCTCAATGTCACTTTCTGATTATAACACCTTTGACTGGGATGACCTCTAGTAACAATGTTTACACCTTTCTGGCCCTGGCTATAGTCTAACGAGGTTGTTTAGACCATTAATCCTCCTCTCTAGAGCTCTTATTTGGAAAGGGACATTACAAGCAGCCACAAGGGTTCGAGGTACATGACAGGTAGACGCATGTGTGCAGATTGAAAAAGGCTTTATATGGATTAAAGCAGGTTGTTAAGGTTTAACCTATTATTAGAGTTCTTTGCATTTCAATAGATAACAATAGCATAAGATAGGATCACTGAGAAATACACAATCACAAGAGACACATCATTTATCCTAGGAAACCCTCATGGGCGAGAAAACCCAGCAAAACTTCCTTATCATAGATAGCCAATACAATGCCAAGAGATAACTCAAACAAATACAGAAAGTCCTCTCCCAAGGATGCGCCTCTCTCTCTCTCTCTCTCTTCTCCAACTGCAGCTCCGAAACTTGTCTCTCAAATGAACAAGTGAGTCTGTGTCTAAGTGAGGCGCTAGCCTCCTTATTTATACAATTCTGGCACGTGTGGAAGTGTCTCTTCACTGGCAAGGCCGACTTCTCAATCTAGGTGGTTATAACCACCTTTAATATATTCTTGGGCCTCTTTAATATATTTTGGGGCCGACTACTTCTTCTGCCTATTGAACTTATATTTTGACCAATCTGCAAAAGGGGATTTGGTCCTTTACAATAGCCGACATGATCAATCCGCAATGGGGATTGACCAAATGAATAATACATCAATAATAATTAGAATACACTTTGCAGTTACATTATTTCAACACTCCCCCTTAACAAGAAGAGTATTCTATAAAAGCATCAGGCGAGAGAGAGGACTGGATTATCAACAGCATCAGAAGGACGGCATCATCAATATCATCTTGGAACAGTGACTGGCGTATCTATAAATCATCAGAAGCTTTCTCATCGGCAGCATCGTCATTCTCAAAGGAATAAATTCATCATCTGCATCAATATGGATTAGTATAAAACTAATACATCATCATCACAGCAC
>SNQJ01S0019720.1:83123-98823 GCA_010110895.2 Picea sitchensis
TTCTTGCCACTATGCCACATAGACCAACAACATGCACCATTATGCCAGATAGGCCAGCAATATGCGTCATAAAGGTGAGGCCTGAGGGTGTTACAGTGACTCAGCTATCAGAATAAAAAGGTAAGGAGGTAAAGGGAAACCTTGTGTGGGACTTCTTGTTGCTTTGAAAAACAAGGACAACCATTGATAAGAACAATAATCTAGGGTATTTCTATGCAGTCCTTGATCCATTGAATGAATAAGCCTGAAAAACCAAACTTGCTAAGAACTTTCAAGATGGAAACATAATTTACCCTACCAAAGGCATTTGACATATCTAATTCGATGACTGTATTTTTACTCTTTTCCTTTTTTGATGTAAGCATTGCTTCTTGGACTAATAGGATATTTTCAACTATTTGTTTGATAGGGACAAAGTCCTCTTGTTCTTCCAAAATTAGCTTGGAAAGAAGGGGTTTTATCCTATTTGGGAGCAGTTTAACAATGATCTTATAGGTGTTGTTACGGAGAAAAAAAGTCCATATATTGAAAAGCTCATGACATTTTTCTTCTTGGGCATGGGAGCCCAAATGGTAGTGTTTATGGCTCCCCCTAGTCTGTTTCGAGTTCTAACCCCTTCCACCAGATTAAGAAGATCATATTTTATGACATCCTAGGCTTGCTGATAAAAGATTGCTTGAAAACCATCTAGACCAGGAGCCTTGTCCTTTCATTTCAAACACCACCTTCTTTAAATTTACCCAGGTGTCCGGTTGCATTAAAACTTTGTTGTCTGGTATATCTATTACTCTTGGGATGTTTTGCAGTAGATCTTCTTAGGCTTCTTCTTTGTCAAGATGAGGTTCAGGCAGTGACTTAAGAAAGTAGTTGTTAACCACTGATTTTATTAGAGGGATGTTCGAAAAGGAGGTTCTGTCTTCTCTGATTATATGTGTAATATGGTTTTTAATCTCCTAGTATTTGCTATGGTGTGAAATTTTTTGTAAATAATATAACATAGTTATAACAATGAAACTAATCAATTTTCAAATAAAAATAAAGAAGATCAGAAAAAAATATATTAATGTTTGCTAGTGACCAAGTATAGGTCAATGCAGCTCAGGTGAACATCAACTATTAATAGTCAAATGAGGAGTGGTTAGGGCATCTCCTGTGTAGAAAACAATGTGAAAAATGCATAAAAGTTGGGTTGAACACTTAATTATGTAGCAAAGACCACACCTGCGAAGAAAGACACAGCGAAAGCGAGCAATGTCAAATTACAAACAATGTGATCCTAAATTCTTATATTGACCATAGTTTGAACTAAAAAATATGGGTTATAATCACCGAGATACCCATTTGCAAATTTTGTTCTCCTTGCAAATACTATTTCCTTGAATGTCTATGTCAGTTCACTTATGAGCCCATGTTACTCTATGAGCTCTTGGTTGATTTATTATGTCATTATATGTAGTGTGTTGTTTATGTAATATTGCACTCCATCCAGAAATTTGTGATGCTTTTAGAAATAAAATTAAATTTGCTAAAATATGGGTTATGATTACTGTGCTACCCCTTTGCAAATTTTGTTCTCCTTGCAAATACTATTTCCTTGAATGTCTATGACAGTTCACTTATGATCTCAAGTTGCTGTATGAGTTCTTGGTTGACTTGTTATGTAATCATATACAGTGTGTTGTTTATGTAATATTGCACTCCATCCAGATATTTGTGATGCTTTTAGAAATAAAATGAAATTTGCTAAACTGTTTATGGGCAGATAGACAACTTGAGCTCAATGTTTAACTTAGTGTTGATGCAAATCTTTGGAGTATGATTCTTCTCTGAAATTTGCCTTAATGCTGGCGTCTTCTCTCTGGTTTTATTTCAAGATATGATTGATGGATATGCACAAATCACTGTACAGTGTATTGTCACTTCTTAGCATATAACTTGGGAGATTAATGATGGATGCACATGGATCACTGTATCACAACTTGTTTTGAATGTTTCTTGGGAGAAGATTGAGGGATGTGCATGGATCATTGTATTCTGCGTTGCTAGCTGAAAATTTATCTGATTTCAATGTGTCTTGGTTATTGGAAATTCAATAAAGCATGCCAGGTATTCCCGTTGTTTAAATAGATATTTCTTCCAGGCCTTGAAATTAAAGTGTTTTTTTTTTTTTCTATTTAGGGACTTGCAATGGTAATGCAGAAAAGTGGTGAAGAAGATGCAATTGTACCAATGTTGGCAGGTACACTGGAGAAAGCGTTAAGTGAAAATAAGGTCAAGGAGGTTCAAACTTTGAGGCTACTACTTGGAGAGTACTACCTTTTGGAGGTACTAATGAGATTCCCGTCTCTTGTTTTTCTTGGAAGGCTATTAATGTAGGCTGCAACAAACTTTGATCAGTTTTCTTGCAACAACCTCAAGGACTATTGCCCAGGATTATTTCACAAAGAAATGCTTTAAAATCTGAAACTTTGTTGGATCTACTTGTTCAGAATTAATAATTAGTCAGAAACAGATTAAAGTGTAATGATAGACAATAAAATGTCATCAAACACATTTTGTTCTCTTACTATCAATTTTATGGTTATATCACACTCACTTGTAGACAAAATGGAGAATTGGTCTTGTATGTGCAGAAAAAATATCAAGAAGCATTGATGAACTATCAAGATGTGGTTAAGGAAGATCCTGAAGATTTCCGGCCTTATTTTTGGCAGGTGAATTATAAAAAATGAATTGATATATTTTTAATAATATCCCATAACATAAAGCTTGCTTGATGATATGTTGAGCAGTTAGGGCTAAATGTTTTTTGGTTTTATAGAATGCACTTGTTTGTTCACTAATTGGCATTTGGTTTATAGTATGTGATATAGCACTTTCTGGGCATGCTTTATTAGATCAACATTTACAATTACTATATAGTTCATTTTCTTGTCATCTTGCATTTCATATGTACCAGGTCATCAAGTCCTTAATGCTAATGAGATATGATCCCTATCGCATATGTTGAGATAGGGTTAGCTTGATCTTTGTGGGGATCTGAACTGGTTACGCTCGTAAATCCATAATATGAAATTCTTTGTATTATTGTTTTCTAATTAAAAGAATGACATTAAGAAATTAGAGTTTCTTCATCAGCATCTACTGTTCTTCCCCTTTCTTTCCCTGTTTTTCCTGAGTTATTTCCTACATCCTATGCTACTTCAGAACATTGTGAATGTTCATATTGGTCCTCTAGCTTCTAGATTCCTGAGGTTTTGTACTAATTTGACCTCATTGTAAGTTTTGTCTAGTTTACAAAAGAATGAGTTGATCAAATGGAACCAAATAGTCAACCCAAAAACCTGCAAAACTAAAGCAAAAAAGAACACTAAACAAGTGCACTAGAGTTGTCCAAAAGAATCTCTAGATAGAGAAAAACATGGGCATAGAACAAGAGAATGCCAAATATATAGTGTCCGTAGGCTTTGTTATCACACAATCCTGCACCCCAGTGCAAAGCCTTCACAAGGTACAAAATGAGTGGAAGACTAGAAGTGTTACCACTGTCACATAGGCAACAACTTCACTTGTTTTAGTGAAGGATATATCCAATACAAGGGAGGCTTCCCTAGTAGCTTCAAGGAATCCTAAGGCAAGACACAATCAAGTCTAATGCCACCTATTTACCAATGGAAGATATCAAACAAGATAAGGATAAGGTGGTTACTCAAAGTAAATTCCAGATTTGGTTTAAAGTGTTCTAATGCTGATTTAGGGGGTTTATCAAGTAACTATCTCATGCAAAACAATGCCCAAGCCACTCAAATCTGAAAATTACCAATGGCTGTTGTAAAATTGCAATAAAGATAGGAAATTACAGCAGTAAACAAGCTACAATAGCAATGCAATTTAGCCCTCAAAATGAGTTATAAACTAGTAGAAAATAGGGCTAAAATAATGAATAAATTGAGGGTTTGATTAACTTTTAAAATATGCATGAAAACCCTAGACGTCTAGGGTTTTTTGATGGTTGAAATTTAAATGTAAGCTAAACAAAACCCTAAATTTACCCTAAAACATAAAAGCAGAGAGATAAAATAAGTTTTATGATTGACTAAAGGGAGAAGACTAGTGCCTACTATATTTTTTTGGGCATATGGGGTCAATTAAGGACTCCCTTGAAGAGATGCAAGTAGATCTAGGGTGATATCTAGGGCTGTCCACTACAAACCCTAGAAGATCCTGCTGGTACTTCACTAAAACTTCAAGATGATTCAAGGGAAGGTACTCCACTAGTAACCTTCCAAAAGCTTTGAAAGGAAGGGTTTGTTCAAGAAGAAACCAAGAGAATGCACTGCCATCACTAGAGAAGTACAATTACACTTACATTCATTCATAAACAAAACCACAAGATAAAGTGGGACCACTTACTCAAGAAATCTTTCATCCATCAAAACCCTAGCAATGAACATCCATGAAGAAGTAAAGCCATCCACAAGACAACATCCTCATGAAGTCGTTCTAACTAGCCATCCATAGCGATTTTAGAGAAGAGAGAATAATAGTAGACAAGTAGTGAATTCTCCATAAGTAGCAATGATTTACAAGTGAGAAGTGCCTCTCTTGTTTATATGAGAGATCAAACATCCTCCTCATCCATCAAAAGCCCAAAAAACATAAAATAATGCCTTTATTTCTCACAAACCCTAGAGATAAGGCAACAAGACATAAAATATCCATGATACAAGAGTGGATAGATCAATAAGACTCCCAACAATGCGTCCAACATGAAGTAAATGTGCTCATAAAACAAGACATCCTTAAAAAATGCATGCTCAATCTCACACTTGTGGCACATGTGACCTCAATAAGTGGAGGGCTCACTCACAAATCAAGTGTAGGGGCTTCAAAAGTGAAATGTTGCCTCTAAGGGTTGCAACATTTCATCATCAAGTGTCATATCTTGCCCCAAAAGGTGTGACATCTCATCAAGAGGTGCCAAATCATCATGTAAGGGTGCAATGTCTCATCATCAAGGTGCCATGTCATCTCCAATGGGTGTTAGGACGTCTCAACAAGGGTGCCACATCCTCAAAAGGCTCAACGTCCTCTAAATAAGGTGCAACGACCTCTCAATCATGGTGGGACGACCTCCATCAAATGTGCAAATAGCCTCTTCAACATCCTCCAAAGGATCAAGGCTCAATCATGTGGGTAGCCATATGAAGTACATCGTCCAAGGAGGGGCTTATGTGATCAAATGTGTCCATCAAAACCAAAAGCTTGTTCACAAGTGAAATGCAATGTAGCAAGTAGGTCATGTCAATGCAAAAGCCATTAGATAGATCACATTAAGTATCCTCTTCAAACTTCACACTGGCTCATAAACTTATACAATTTGCCAAGTTTAGGTATGGGAGGATCATTATTAACCCCTAGTAGGTGTGCCAATACCCAGGAAAAGGAGTATTTCCCAAGAAACTCATCAAGGAGTATGTGCAATGGCATGTGGTATGGTTCGGGGTTTTCTCCATGGGTGGTGGCATAGTCATGTAAGGTTATGTGTGATAGTCATCCTCATGAGCACCTTTGTATGAGAGAGCGCTTAGGCAATGAGTTGTCCTTTCCTTAACACTGTGTCTTTCCAAACCCCTATTTGCCTTTTTGTTTATTCATTCAACCTTTTTTGGCCTTTGACTTTTATTTGCTAAGTCCTTTTTAGGTACGTGTTATCATAGGATTTGTACTTCTGCAAAGCCCTGCACAAGAGAAGTACTTCCCTTGTTTTAGTGTTGGGTGAAGATCCAACACAAGGGAGGCTTCCTTTATGACCTGAAGGGATGCTATAGCAAGCTAGAGGCAAGTCTACTGCCCCCTATCTTGGTCACTCAATGATATGGGCTAGGTCTAGGAAAGTAGAAAGGCTAGGATTAGTTATACAAGTTTATTGGTTGACGTGTGTGAGACAAGAAGTATTCCAATGCATATAATAGTCAACTACCAAGTCAAAACAACAACCAATCACCTCTAGACACTAGCTATCAAGTAAAAATGATTGCTGTTGTAAATTGCAGCAGTAAACAAGTGTATATCAACAACATGTATTTTGTAACAGAAGCAAGAAATCGGCCTCTAAAAATTTCTAATAAATTCTTAAAATATGAGTCTAAGAGAGTAGAAGAAGGTCCAAGTGTCAAACAACGATTTCAGCCTTCTTTTACCATGATGTTAAGTAAGTTACCAGCAATTTTAAAGCCCTAATAGCTGTAACTAACTTTTATAACAACAACAAATAAAATAGCAAGTTTGCAAGTTGTTGAGTTGGATTTAGCACAAAAATGTGATGAAGCATCCACCCAACAAGTTATCTTTGAGAGAGAATGAGTTTATTAGGGTTAGCAAACACTTATGAGTAAGAAGACTAGTGCCGTTTTCTTTTTTAGGGCAAATGCAGTCAATGCAATACATTCAATGGAGGCCAAGTACAAGATAAAAGGTGAAGGTTTAACCCTAAGATGATCCCCTCATAAACCTAGGTCAAACTTCAAAGGAAAACCCACAAAAGTTTATCCTCTCATAAACCCTAGGTGCTGTCCCACTTCTTCTCATACGTCTAGCAAAGAAAATGGATGGAAATAGATCAAGGCCTAAAGTTTATCCTCTCATAAACCTTAGGTATTGATCTCAAAGGTAAAGCTAAGGGGATGTCCCCTCACAATCCTTAGCCCTATCTTGGTATGCTTTAACAAAATCAAGGTGAAAACAACAAGGGAAGGGGATAACCTCTCTTAATCCTTCCTTCGGGTTTCAAAATTATTTAAGGAGAACAATGATAACATGCAACTATTACCTCTCTAATAGAGAATTCACCAAAATATACCATGAAATAACACTTAAACCATGAAAATTCACTTACTAGTCAAGTTGCTATCATGAGGAAACCTTAGTTTGCATGAAGAGTTCACCATAACAAGAGAAAACATCCCATCCAAGTCACTCCACATGTGCGCATAAGACATCCATAGCGAAAAAGAAGAAATAGAGAGCAAGTAGTAGTGATGAATCACAAGTGTGTGTTACGATTTGGACTTGAGGTAGCGCTAGCCTATATATATGAGGCTAACCTAGTGCTATATCTCCTCAAAGCCCTACAAAATACAAATAATCCATGATACAAGTGAGATAGGTCTAGGTCGACCCCTCAAATAGCATCAAACAATGAATAATCATGCTAATACACCATAATAATGTCCTCCTAGGTCACACATGTGGTGACATCATGCTCCAAGGGGGTTTGATGCCTCCAAAGGCCACGTCTCATCATCAAGTGGTGCAAACAATGTGGAGGGTGTGTCTCCTCACCAAGAGTCATGTCATATCATCAAGCCATCAAATGGTGCCCCAATGGCAAGCAAGCCCCATCATCATCAAGCAAACCCTAGCGCAAGACATCATCATCAAGGAGTCCAACGTCAAGGGTGAGAAGGGCAACACCCAAGGTGGAATGAACATGCATCACCTCTTTGAGTAGTGTCCAAGCATAACCAAGTGCAACATCCTCCATCAAATGCTGAATAAGGTGTGGGGTGCATTGTCCAAAGTGTGGGCTTCCTGCCCATCTGCCTATCATCATGACCATATTTGTCAAAGGAGAGCTGATCTGTCCATCGTCCAGGGTCTAGGAGGTGTGAGAGGATGTATTTAAAGGGGGTGAATCACTAGGTGACCCGATGCTTTGCATCACACGTGTTGTATCTTGTATAATGTGCACAACGTCCTGGGTGAAAACACAAAGACATCCACCATAGACCATGTCAGGTGCACCCAATTCAGTCAAAACCATGGAATCAAGTAAAATCAACAATCACAAGGGGCAATAGTCCTAAGAATCATACAAAGTAGGCCATCAATTAATACAAAAGCCAAATGAACAAGTCTCATTGGGTAACCCCTTCAAATTTCACACAATCTCAAGACTTTATGCAATTTGGCAAGTTTAGGTATGGGAGGACCATCAAAGGAGTCTATTAGGTGGGACAGTACCTAAGTAGAGAGATATTTCCTAGAAGAACCTATCAGAGGTATGTAGTGAATGTGAGGTGGTCTGGGGGTTTACTTCTGGGCATGGGGTCATTAACATGCAAGACAATGTATGGGCTCACCTCCATGAGTGCCTTTGTAGAGGGTGCACTTGGCGATTGAATTACCCTTTCCTCGACGCTTTTTGCATTCCAAACCCCTTATTTGTCTTTTTCTTTATTTTTATTTGATTTGCATGTCCCCTTAAAAAAGGTTTCAAGCTTAACACTTCCTTTGCTTTTTATTTGGGATATATTCAAGTCCTTTTTGATCGATGAATGCATTTATTCACATTGGGACTAGGGGCAATCACCATAATGAGGGGGTAGATCTCAATTATGGACTATAGCTTTGAACTGTCCTCATTATCCCATTTCTTTCTTTTTATCAGTCGGCTGCAATCTACCTTTGGGCCTTTAGCCCCTTCTTCTCATAAGAGAATGAGGTACATGCCTTTTTTGTTGTACATGTTGTTGGAACATGGATTGAACGCAGAGGAGAACGGATCCGAGAGGCAACGGTGGTGTCGAAAGACACTGTAGCACTGAAGCACAAGTCTTTCAATGAGAATGAGAGCAGATCCCCGATGTTGATATGGTGATCTGAGATGATAGATCGATCACAAGGATCGTCTATAAATTGGTTTTGGTCATGCACCAAACCAATAAGATTGGGTGAAGTCGGTTGCACTTGTCCACAAAACGCTGATTTAGGATCCTTAAGTGGACATGGTCAAACCACCAATTTAGTCGGTCGTTGACCCAAAGAGTTGGTTGACCTACTTAACCGACAAGGTGAGGTTTACGATGGAGCCGCATGTTCCAACACCCCCCCATAAACTTAGCTTGGAGGAAAACAATTTCTGCAACTTCCCCCTTGAATTTGTTCTGACTGCAAAAGGATGATCACAAGACGATACAACAACACTCTTGAGGAAGTCTGATCAACATCAACATGGATCAGGGCCAAAAGCGCAATCATCCATTGCAATTTGGTTGCAAAATTTGTTGTCCAAACACGGTCCCAATCAGTCAATTGACTAGACAACAAGACAACACCAACCAATCGATCAGTCAACTAGACGAGAACGCATCAATATAATCAGTCTTTGTCAATCCAACAGTCTCTGCCAAGCTAGACAGTCTTTGTATACAAACAGTCTTTGTATCAGGTACAACAAGCAGAAGTATAGTTCCCAACAACACAGTAGAACATGGTTTGGTTGGCCTCAACAAATCCAAGCACATCAGTTGGGTTACACATCAACAACTTCAATTACTCCCCCCCTTAAACACAATCGAGGGATCAAAGCATCATCAATAGATCTTCGTCGAATCACCAGTCGACGGACGATAACTAGTCGAAACACAGTCGAAAATACCTTCAGTCGACTGTCAAGTTGGGTTGAATCCTAGTCGAACTCCAGTCGACTGTTAAGAAGTCAGGTCGATCCTGTGGTCGATCACTGCAAAGTAATCAGTAATGAAGAGGAGCGCTGTACGTCCGTATAGCTATCGAAACATAACAATAAGAACTCTTCAAACATCTTCTCAGATGTGCCCATGACCACTCATCAATCCAACCACAATCAATCCTGGTAGTTGGTACTGCTCCACAGTTCTGTATTTCACGTCTCTTCTGCAAGGATCTGAAAGCATGATTGCCATGCCTTCGATGACGAGGATGTCGATAAGGCACATAGTGCTATGTTGGCTGATCAAGAGATATAGGCTTAGGGTCTGGTGTACTCTCAGGAGTAGAACAACTTGGTATATCAACAACAATGTCATCAACAACAATATTCTTAGATTTTGTCTTGTCAAGAACAACCATCTCATCAATTGGTTCAGTAGATTGCTCTGTTGGAAAATCAGTCTGAACTCCACTTGCAACGAACAAAACTTCCCTGTTTGCAGCAAGGGCAGGTGTAGGCTAGGAGGCAACAATAGCATCATATCCAAGACTTGTTCTCAGAGACTTCATCTTAGGCATAATAGGAGCAACAACACCCTATCCATTCTTCCCACGTTCTCCTCCGGTATATCCCATCTTGTTGAGCAGTCAGGACCCTATACCTGTAGTGTGTTTTTCAAAGCCAAGAGAAACAACACAATTATTAGTTTTAAAGCATAAATTGACAATATCTAGCTTACAAGGAGCAGCAGGGGGTGAAGAAGAAATGGGTGAGTCTAACAACTCAACATCATCAACATTCTTCTCACAAACAATTGAACTAGCAACAATGGTGGAAGAAGAAATAGGTGAGTCTGGCAGCTCAACAATCTTCTTCTCAACAGTCTGCAGTTGGCGAACTTGTTCTTCAAGATTTTGTTTGTAGTTCTAGAAGCTCCGAAGAGTCTCATCCTTCTCCGTCAACTGCAACAATATGGCATCATAATCTTCCTTCAATGCACGATACTCGTTAAATAGTCGATTGTTATCTTCTTGAAGAGGAACAACTTCTTCACGAAGTACATCAACAGAGGCCTGCAAGTGGGCAACTGCATGAGTCAGTTGGGCATTTGCTTCCATCAGCTGGTTGACATCTATGCTCAATGTTGTATGAGGAAGAGATTTCACTTCTTCCAATTCTTCAAGAAGGTCAGACTTGTCCTGAAATTCATCTACAAGGGTCTGAAAAAAGCTTGCCACAGTGTTTCCCATGGCAGTAACCCTCCTAGAGTGCTCACTCACAACAGTCTAGAACACGTCTTCTGCAGTCTTCAACTGATCTCTTAGTCCTGCATTCTCTATCTTCAAGGCATCATTTTCATTAGAAAGGGATTTCACCTCCTTCACGAGATCATCGACAAGATTGATTTTGTTGCCAAAATCATCCACCAGATCTTGAAATATGGTTTCCATTGTCTGTTCTAGGTCAACCATTTTCCTAGACTTTTCATCAAACCGTTGTAGAAGGTTGGTTTGAAAGAGGGCAGCCTCATCTTCCAATTAGGTGTGGGTTATCTCTAGGTCACCTCTCAGGTGTTGATTCTTAGTTTGCAACTGTGCAACGATATTTTGCAAGGTAGTGACTTCTGTGCAAAGTCGGTTATGAGATTCTTCGAAGGCAATAGCCTTCTTCTCACGAATCTGCTACAATTTTTGAAGCATCAGAGCTTCATCTTCATCCAACATTCCCATCGTCCAGGATAGCAAACTGCAAAGAAAGGCTTGAAGAACAAATGACCACAACAAAGAGTTGGGCTTCACCAGTCGACTTCACACCAAGTGGAAGCAGTCGACTATGCATAATCGATTGTGGTCATGGAATTCTTGTTCGTCAGCTCACAACACCTACAACTCATCTAAATGTTCCAATTACATGCAGGGCCATATCATGAAGCCACTAGAATGGTAACATCATGAAATTAGGGTTGTCAAAAATGTGCTTGACGCACCAACAACCCAACAAAGAAGTTTTAGAATCCTTAAAATAGAAGTTGAAGTTGTTTGGTGTGGTAGGATCTAGACGTATCCCGTTGAGTTAAGCAACTTCTTGTCGATTCGAGCCAAAGAGAGTGTTGTATAGGTTGAGTTGACTTGAGCCACACGATGAGGGGCTAAACTAGGGCATCCACACACTAACATACACACCAATCAGTCAAGGAAAGAGTGGGTCGAATCCTACAATGGGCATCCACGCGTATGCAAGTCGAAAAGAGTTGACTCTGTATGTCGAGTCGAGCAACAAGTTTGCTCCGGTCGAGGGTTTGATCGAGTTACCCTTTACTCCAGTTGAGAGTTCAGATCTACGAAGTCGAAGGCAGTTGAGTGCCAAGTCGATGGGCCAAGCCAAGGGTTGAGTCGACCAAGCCACATGTTGAGTCATGGGCAGTGGTCTTGCTTTGCCCGTAGGTCGAGTTGGTTCTCTAGTGATACTGTGGTCAAGTCGACCAAATCACTAGCACACAAGTCGATTGGGCGAACAAATAAGCATGATTTTTTTCATGGATCGATGTCTGATCGACCACTACTCAGGTACAAGAAACTCTAGTCGATCAAAACGAGAACACATAAGTCGATGTGCAACCATGTTTGTTGAAAGAAAACAAAGGAGGGGAAGCTTCGATCAGTTAAGCCACAAAGACAAGGAACTCGCCTTCCGGGCTAGTGTAGATCCATGCTAGGTCTCATCCAATCAACAAATTGTTTGAGCCAATCACTTAGTCGAGTTACAGTGTAAACCCTAGTCGTGCTCCATTCATGACAAAAAAGGAATATCATGCCCAGAGTATTTAAAGACGCATCAAGCGTTTAACATAGATCAAGGCGGCTTCAACACTATCTCATCTGCATCTGAGTCTGTCTCTGCGAACCCTAAATTAAAGAGCCAATAACTCTGATCCATGTTGGAACAAGGATTGAACGTAGAGGAGAATGGATCTGAGAGGTAGCGGTGGTGTCATAAGACACCGTAGCATTGAAGCACAAGTCGTTCAATGAGTGCGAGAGCAGATCCCCGATGATGATCTGAGATGATAGACCGATTATAAGGATCGTCTATAAATTGGTTTTGGTCATGGATCAAACCAATAAGATCAGGTGAAGTCGGTTGCACCTGTCCACAAAATGCGGATTTGGGATCCTTAAGTGGACATGGTCAACCACCAATTTAGTTGGCTGTCGACCCACTCAACCGACAAGGTGAGGTTTACAATGGAACCACATGTTCCAACACATGTAACCACATTACCCAAAAGGAGGGAGAATGGAAGGATCAAGGACAAAAAAATGGTAAGTATGATAGGGAATGGTATGCTACCCTTTTCAAGGAACCACTAGTAGTACCCCTTTCCCCAAGAGTGACAACACGAGACTAGGATGCCTAGGATGGACACCAAGGTGAAACAAGGCAAAAAGCATAACTTCTAAGCTCATGATTCATTATACAACTTCAACCTATGATCATCACTCAAATGCCCAATGTATTAAATATGACACTTTATATGGAACAAGGACTAATGTACCTCATAATGTGTTGGAACACCATCTCCCGATGAGCTTTGCTGATCAAGTCTAATGAGCCATGCTGGTGAGGAAGAGGCATCTGAGGGGGCTGCTGGGATGCTCTCTGTAGATACGTTGATCATCATCATCGCGGGGATCGCTATCTTCATTGCGGGCCATGAGACATGATCTCCTCTAGATACCCCTAGGAGAGAGGGGGTAACAATATGCATTCATTGCATAGTACTTGGGGTGATGGCCTCTTAGTGAGGGGGTAGAGCTCATGCTTCTTTATTCTTTCTTGGTTCTTGTCTTTGCTTTTCTTTGCATTTTGAGTTTAGCATTTGCGCTTTCTATATCATTATTTTTTTTATATCAAGTTGCATCAACCTTGAGCATTCTAGCTCTTTCTCATGGAATTATGAAGCATGAACCTGTATGGGTGACTTATGACAACCAACCCAAAAGAAGGGATAACGAAAATGGGAAAAATTAAGCATGTTACCTATGGTTTGGGATATGGACATGTTACCCCTATCAAGCCCCCCCAGTAGTACAACTCTGCCCAAGAGTGACAACACACTCTTGACTAGGAGATGATGATGACCACCAAGGTGAAACAAGGCAAAAGGTATAAATTCAAAGCATCATGATCCATCATCCAATTCAACCCATGGTCACTATTTTCATGTCAAAAACATTGAACATTAGCACTTAATATGAAGCATCAGAACAAGGTACCTCGTGTGTATCATGCACCATATCATCTGATTTGAGCGAGCTGAGCATAAAGTGGGAGGCATCTATGGACAATTGTCTTTGGAGAATCCTGAATGTCATCATCAGAAATGTTGTTTGTGGTGTGGATCATGGGAGAAAAATCTCCTCTAGTTACCACCAGATGTGAGGGGGTAACAAGCTTATTCACTTGTATAAAAGAATGACGCCCATAGGATAAAGAATGATCACACAATATGATATTACCAAAGTTACACAAATCGTAGGTGTGATTGGAATCAACAGAAGATTTTGGCGTAGATGTGGCAACCATCCTGAAATTAGGAATCAGAGAATTGACACCCTAACCCTACCTTTTTTATAAATATGTAACACACCCACTACGACATAATAAATTTTTCGCCTTTTCTCGAGGGACAGAATCCCCGAAGTCCTATGGGGCTTAGCGCAGGCTAGCTCTTCCCTTTTTCCACCTCCATGTGATAGTTGATTATGATTACAGGCCAAACAACTAGGCGCCTTTTCACATTTCGCGACTCAGCGATATAAGTGAGTCAAGTCTTTCGACTCTGCAAACCCCGAAATGCCGAAATGCCGAAAAGGCTTCGATCAACAACTAGCCCCCTGGGCTATGCCTTGGCCTGTATGACCACTTCTCATAAGACTGCAGTCTTATTCCCTTCGGGACTTATCAATACGAGAGCCTGACCTCTTGTCAACGGGACTCTCGAATTCCCGATTTCCGAAATCCCAATGGACTCTTCCTTTTGGGATTTTCCCCGAAATCTTGGATTGCTGCCACGTGTCCTCCCTCAGATGGACGGTCCTTGTCGTTTCGCGATTTCGCGACTTGCGACCCCCAGTGACACAAATCCTTTGTCAATTCGAATCCCCGGTATCCGAAATACCGATGGACTCTCGATCTCCACCACGTGTCCTCCACGGATGGACGGTCCAGAGCGTTTCAGGACTTTGCCAGGTGCGAAGTCAAAATGCTCACCTTCCTCTTTTGTTTCCCGA
This sequence comes from Picea sitchensis, assembly GCA_010110895.2. Taxonomy (NCBI): domain Eukaryota; kingdom Viridiplantae; phylum Streptophyta; class Pinopsida; order Pinales; family Pinaceae; genus Picea; species Picea sitchensis. Next base: position 97,893 of record SNQJ01S0019720.1, read on the forward strand.
TGTCCGAATCCCTGAAATGGGTGATCTTGCGACACGTGTCCTCCCTTAATCGGACGGTCCAGATCTATTTCGGGACTTCCACCTTGGAGTGTCTCGATCTCTTGTCCTCGAGACCTCCGAAATCTCGAAGTCCGAAATCTCGATACCAACTCCTCTTTCGGGACTTTCGCCTCTGTTCACGAAGGCTTAACCCTCATACATCTCCTGACAAATCCAACGGCTGTCGGGTTTTCTGACTAAGATCTGACGGTTCAGATTTGTCCCGCGCTGTGCACTCTCCTGCTGCTCCCTAGACGTGGAAAACCAACGGTCCAGATCTCTTCCTTTCTGCCACAGAGCGCATCGAGGTTTCGGGTACCGGGATTTCGCGACTTGCGAAGACAAGGGGTTCTTGCCCTTTGGTTTCCCGGGTGCCGAAACGTCGAAATGCCGATCGGCAGCCACGTGTCCCTCCGATGGATGGCTGCGACCTTTACCCATGATCGACCATTATGATATCTTCAAGACGATCAACGGTCACGTTCAAATCTCGGCTTTCTCAAACTTATTCACACTTAAAACTATTTCGGGGTTTCGGTTATCGGGATTTCGCGACTCGCGATGACCAGGGTTCTTGCCCTTTGATTCCCCGAGTGCCGAAATGCCGAAACGCTTACCGGCCGCCACGTGCCCTTATAAAAGGACGGTCCAGATACTCCCACGGACCTTGGGGATCTACGGTCCTGATTTCTTCGCTACTCACGAAGATAAAAGAAAAGGGTTGAGGCATTTAACGCCCTCATTGCTTCCTCCAATCTAACAGTCGTGACTGACCTCAGATCTTTCGACAGGATATCGTTCGTCAATTGATACTTATTCACCCGCTGCCATTTCCGGATTTCGCAAATCGGGGTTTCGGGACTTGCGAGTACGAGAGGGCTCGCACTTGGAT
>SNQJ01S0019720.1:98833-113980 GCA_010110895.2 Picea sitchensis
TATATATATTCATAATATTATTCACATTCATCGACCTTTTTCACAAGGTCCATTCACATCACACATTCACATTTCTGAGTTTGCCACAATACTTGGCCAGTATAGTTATTTTTACAGACTGGGGGAAACAGGGTGTTACAAAATATATATTTAACTTATATATTGAAAAAAAAGAGAAGAAACAAAATTTCTGATTTTTGAATAATGAACTATTAACTTTGAACAAAAATTCAAATTCATCCATAAATAAAACTTGTAAACTCTAATTTTAGATTTTTATTTCAGATATGTGAAAATTAGCCTTAAGAAATTACATCACGGCTTCATAAATTATAATTATAATCATAGAAAGGAGGGTTTTCTGCCTGAAAAAGATAATTTCCAATGATGTTGCACGTCAACTCTCCAAATGAGAGCGTTGCTTTGCCAAATCAATTCTCTAAATTCCTGCTGTTATGCTGTCACTCTCATTGTGCTACTGCTCTCCAAATCTCTATTATTGTTAGTGCTTTCAGGTCTCAACCTCTGACAGTTTACAAATGAAAGTGAAAAATGATGTTATTGAGGTTTAGGTTTAGGTTTACTTCCTGTGGTTGTGCACCACTCCTCCATCCTCTTTCCTGCCATACATCCTTCATTTTCCCATGCGGTTTTTGTTTTTTACATTTTTATTGGTGTTTTTTGACAAAGGATTCGTTTCCTCTTCTTGGAAATAGATCCATCACCTAGTGAACTGTTTCTGTTTACAGGGAAAGGTTCTGATACCGTTTAGAGATTTGGAGATTTTGATTCAGTGATTTGGCACCTTACCAAGTGGCTTATGTGCCCACATAAGTAGGGCACACTCCACAAGAGGGTTATTGAGCCTACATATCAAAGTTGACTAGGTTTAGCTTAACCATAACTTAGTATTACAATAAATGATGGCCTTAGCCATAATTAAAGATTAACCAATTGCATTAACGACACAATATGAGATGGTTGTGGCCACATGTGAAGTTTACACCATTCCCAACACCACCACTTAAGCTGAACAAGGAACCACAAAGAGAAATGGTGAATATAGATGCAAGTAGGTTTATAGATACCCAACTCAATATAGGGTCATTCAGCGCCGAAATACAAATGAGAGTGGGTTTATGGATACACAACTCTAATACAATTATGAGTGGGTTTATGGATACCCAACTCAAAATAGGGTTGGCCCTATTCACAACATCACCCCTCGATGTATATATGAGGCTTTGGAGAGAAGAAATTACATCACAACTTCTTCCCTTAATACTAAATGTCAGCCATATAGTGAAGATATCAGCCCCTTTGATTTCCATATCTCCAACACCAACATGGTTCCACAACTTGGTGAAGGTGGCCTTGAGTAGAGGTATAGAAGAAGGATTCACTAAAACATGTTGATCGACCGAAGGTAGAAAGGGTGGCACATATTGTTGATTGCAAAGTTGTTGAGTGTAGTACATCGAAAAAGGATCACCATCATAGTGTGGAAGGAAGAGATCCGATGAGATATGCTGAGAATCATATGTAAAAAATAGTGGGATAGATCTTGTGGACATGTGAATAGAGATTTCATCGTAGAGGATTAGAAAGTACTTAGCTCCCTAATGAGAATAGGTGGCGATACGGCTGAAAATGTTATTATGATCAAACTCCCATAACTGAGAGGCAAGCCTCCCATTACAATAAAATAAAGTATCCATTGGAAAACCACCAACTCTTGGAACATAAACAATGTCTCCAAATGTGGCGAGGTCAATAATGAGATCATCACATCATGGAATAGGTAAGGTCCAATAGGCAAAATGCACCGCCATATGTGCAACGTAAGTAGAACCCACTAAGTCTAGCAACAATTTAGAAGAAGTCTCCATAGAAGGTACATCAATAAGAGAAGGAACACCACACTGTAATAGAGAAAGATCCAGTGTAATAAAATGAGAATCATCCATAGAAGAATCTTTAGAAGAGGTAATGGAAACAATCCTAGTGGACCAAAAATAGAAACGACCTCAAATATGGTATCTGTATTGGAGAGGGGATCATATAGACAATATACAAGAATATGGGCCCATGTACTTGATCCAAAAAAGCTTAAAATGCAAAATTGACAAAGTCATTCCTTGATCAAGGGTTTGTCAAACCCATATGTAGAGTGTATGACTGAGATGTGCAGTATAAATTGTGTCAGTGGTATCATCTAGAAGATCCCTGTCACAAACTATTACTCTTGCAAGCTCTTCAATCCCTTGAATATAAGTCAAGCAAGACTTGAAGACACACCTCTCCAATGACAGCCATTGCATATAGAGTTTTTCTGTATTATATATGCCCAAATATAAGTAGCTTTGTTGAATAAGGTAAAAAGGCCATTTTGAGGCCATTAGGCTTAGCAAAGAAGAAGGCTCAATGAAGTTCTCAAGGAATATCCTGTATAGGCCAAAGAAGGAAATAGTATCGATTCCTTTGAGAAATCTGAGGTGTATTGTTTCTGTGCTTAGGGCAGCACAAGCCTTAGCAAAAATTCAGCCCTAAAGAAATATTGTTGCAAAAGGACAATCCAAGAAAACCCCAGTTTCGCACTGTAACATATGATTATATATCTGAAGTGAACTGCGAAGAAGGGTCTTAGAGACAATCAAGAAAGTTAGAAACTCTAGATCTGTAGTGTTTAGGGAAATGGCTCTAGACAATGATCTTCAGACGACATGTAGTGGAAAAACAGAAATGGAAAGTGTAGTTCTGGAGCCCTTATGCCTCTTAACAAAATTTTCCGAATATTGTGGCTGAAAAATCACCTAAAATAATTAGTAAAAGGGTGATATGAAACCCTTGTTCCTCACTAACAAATAACAGTGATGCCACCAGCCAATAGCTTCATATCTGCAGTTGAAAATTCCTGAAATAAAAATCAGCAAAGAACCCCTAATGCCGTGTGCATCAATTTATGGACAAGATCTCCGAAAAAGGTGCACAAAACAGCCCAAACAGACTCAAACAAAGTGTCCTGCTTTAGTGAACAATAACACCATGAAAAGCAGTCCCAAAATTCCTTGATTTTGAGATTCTTCTGTATGCCAAAGTCTGATCACAAAGTATATCAATGTGAACAGCCAAGTGGAAAACCCTAACCAGCAGTGAAATAGATAGAGAAAGGTTCACACCCGCTTTGATACCATGTTGAGATCACAAGAGAATGATGTTGATATTATGGTAGCTGCGGGAGGTATTAACCTACACGTGTAACTCTGACAAGAATAGAATATTCCGGAAAGCAAGAAGAAACCCTAAAGCCTTGGACATAACCCTAGAAGACAAGTCGGCTAAAGAAAATAATTAATATTGAGTCTTGAGCCTCTAGAAAGATAAGTCGACCCAAACAACTAAGAAAGAGCAGTATAAATACAGGATGCCAGAGTTCATTTGTAGACACATAACTCACAACTACGTAAATTCAGTAAGTGCGCAAGTCTGGAGAGTAGATGCAGCTGCAGCTACTGCAACTAGTATTTTTGGTTTTAGGTTTGGACTTTCTCTTGGTTATGGTTTGGACTTTCTGATTGGTACGCTAGCTCTAGAGAGTGGTACGCTACCTTGATTGGCTTTTGGACCTAGGGTTTGCTTTCAAAATTATTCTCTCTCTCAAGGTTAAGGTGCTCGGGGATGGCTTCGTCCTATGGTTGGGTAGAAATATTGCTATATTGTCTATGGTTAAACGAGCACACCTATTATTTCTAACAAATGAGAGGATTGAATGGAACCAAACAACCAACCCAAAATCCTACAAAAGTAAAGAGAAAATAACATTAAATAAGTATGCTAGAGTTGTCCAAAAGATGCGCCAGAGAGAGAAAAATACAACCATAGAACAAGAGGATGCCAAAGATATAGTGCTCCTAGGCTTAGTCACTTGGAAAAAGGAATGATGCTCGTAGGCTAAAGAAGGATCACATGATCACACAAGATGATGTTACAAATGAGGTTTGAGTTGTGTATTACTATTTATACACAATTGAAGTAGGATGTCCTCCCAAAAGGGATTATGGGCCCACATAAGTAAGGTGCACTCCTTAAGAGGGTTACCGAGCCTACACATCAAAGTTTATTAGGTTGGCCTTAACAATATCCTAGTACTAGAATAAATGATGGCCTTAGCCATAATTAATGCCTAACCAAGTGCATTAATGACACATTATAAGATGGTCATCTCCACATGCGAAGATTACACTGTTCTCAACAAGCTTGTTAGCTCTTTTTACTCTTTTTCCATTTGTGTTTATTACCCAATTTATCATTTGTTAGTAGTTCTTCCTATCACATCTTGGTGAGGTGGAAGATAAAGGGGAAAAATGAGGGTGTGACCAATTGGGATATCCCCCTATCAGGTTTGAAGCTATACCAATATATAGAGCATTGCAACTTAGTGTAGTAAAATTCCCAAATCTTGGTTTCCTCAAGGATTCATGAGATAGGAGGGAATTATTTGTTATTATTCCTGAAACTTTCTTCTCTTAGTATTCTCATTTTTTTGAGTTACTAGGTAGTAATGAGGACAAGCGTGACCATTTGATCATTCTTTTGTGAAGGAAGCCTTGTCATTTTCCTTGAATCTCCTCATTATTTGTTTTTTCCATAGTTATACAATTTCTTCCCTCCTTAATTAGGCTTACTTCTAATTTCCTATAAAATGGCCCTTTACTCATAAATTGAATTTTCTCTCCAATTGATCTAGCCTACTTAGCCCTCTAAAAATGGTTTGATGTTAGTTTTGGCTTGCTGGAACTGGATCAAAGCATTGGAGGGGTTTGTTACCTCACAAGCTAGCACCTTTATATTAAAGTCCAAAAGATTGGTACTAGCCCATGGACAACTAAGAGGAAGGTTGATGTCACCTCACCAACCCTCTTCACAGTTTAGGTTGGCTCTCCTCCAACTCAAGGGGGGCTTCTCTAAGGTAGGATTGCTAAAGCCTAGGCAATAAGAGCTCAAGGTGAAAATGACAAGTGGCTTTAGCAAACCAAGTGTTGTAGAATAGGTTTAAAAAGAAATGAGTGGGAGGATCAAGACTAGTGTCAAGTCCATTGGGAAAGTGGAGTCAAGAATCGATTACCAAGGGCAATAGCTATGGGATTGAAAGTGAACATTGTTAATATTATGGTAGCTGCGGGAGGTATTTACCTCCACGTGTGAACTTGACGAGAATAGAAGACTTCAGAAAGCAAGAAAAAACCCTAATGAGTTGGCTAATAACCCTAGAAGTCTTGTCGGCTGAAGAAGATAATTTATATTAGGTTATTAGCCTCCAAGAGAAGAAGTCAACCAGAAATAATAATAATATACTGAACAGACACATATCCAGAAGGAGAAGTCGGCCCTAGCAAATCTGGCAGAACCACTATAAATACAGGGTGCCGGTTCTCATTTGACACATCTCAGAATTGCAGAGAGCAACTGGTGCGCACTGCAGTTCCCAGTTTGGTGCGCACGTGTGGAGGAGAGCTGTAGGTGCAGCTGCTACAACAACCAGTTTCAGTATTGACTTGGACTATTTCTTGGCTAGGGTTTGGACTATTTGATCAGCTATTGTTGGTGCGCTATCCTTGGAGGAAGATGTGCTACACCTTGTTTGGCTATCTAGCCTAGGGTTTGCTTCCAGAGTAATTCTCAGTCAAGGTTAAGGTGCTCGGAGGGTGGCTTCTGCCTATGGTTGGGTGACGAGGGTATCGTCAATGGTAAAACGAGCACACAATCTTCTATATTCTAACAAACATAGCCTTAATAAAGGATCTACAAACCATTTATCTTGCTTCCCACCACTGTAGAAAATTACTTGTAGTAATTCTTGTTAAGGAAAACCAACAATGCATGTATGAATGGATGTCTACAAATGGACAACATAAACATAGAAACAAATTCGAATTAAGATAAAGGATGCTACATTAAATTACCAACCATAGACACAATGATAAATAATAGGGGAATGAGCCACAATTAAAGTCTTCTTAATAAGAGAACTATCTTCTTAATTAGGAATAGATGTTACCCATATCATTTCAGCCATTCAAACATCCTTGATGCAAGTGACCTCCAACATTAGTATTCAACAATATCAATCCCAAGAATATATACCACAAAAGTAGAAAGCTTTTAGTATTCCATTGCCTTCTAGATTATCAACAAAAGCTCAAAGGGGAGAGCTCCCTAAATGCAACTATCCATCAAACGGAGAGAGAAAACCTTTATATAGGTTTGAGCTCAACTCCTTTTGCAATAAACTAGTAATTGTTTTTCTAGACCCATTAGTTCTCCAAGGAATAATAAAATATTACATTTCCTTGCTCAACAAACTCCTTACTAAAAGTTGAAGTGAGTTGTTGAGATCCAGTTTCCTCTCTTAGAAGAAACAATAAAATAATCATCCTCTTCCCCAAGGAAAACAATATAGTAGTGTTCTCATCGAACTAACTCCATGAGGAATTTCAGCAATAATAAGATAACGAGTTAGTTAGGAACCACCTCTAAAAAATAGCCAAGAAGGTAGGGCGCCTCCTCTAGGTAGTTGAGTGATTGACCAAGAGATAACTTCTAAGAATGATAAATTAATTCTCCACAAGTGCACCCTTCAAGATGAGGACTCCTACACATGTGAACAAGACTCCAAGTAGTGGACATATTAGGGTTTTGATCCAAGAAAATCCAGTAGGAAATGATAAATAATCCCTTCAACTAGTGCTCCCTTTAAGAAAGAGAATCCACTCGTGTGCCTCTAACGATCTTCTAACAAATTTTCTTGAGGCACGTGTGGTTATAACCAACTTCTCAAAGGTAGGGCACTCCATAACCACCTTCATAGCACACTTTACCATGTGAAGAATCCCCCACATGCAAATCAAGGAATAACGAGTCAACAAACATTTGAATAAATCTTGAAGCATGCGCATGAGTAACAACCTTTACCAAGCAAATAATATAATAATCTTTGAGTTGGAGAGGCATCCTTGAAAGATGTGCAATGCCAACCACCTTGACTAAGTAAATAACTAACTTGATAAATGCGTCCTCAGAGAATGTGCCGAGGTTGTTAGATCTTCAAAAAGAGTGCACCCTAGAGAAGAGTGCCAAGGTGGTTAGATCCATCAATCTATGAGCCAATACAAAGTGTTCGTTTTTCTCCAAAACCATGAGAACAAAAGGAAACATACCTTAGGGAGGTGTGCCATCCTCTTCAAACCATAAAAATATTATTATAGTGCATGCTTGCCTTAACATATGTGCCAAGAGAGAGAGTGCTCCAAGGAAAACCATAGTATATGACAAAACAACCCTTGTCCAAGTGTGAAATCATGTAAGAGAGCTAGGGTGCTACCTCAATAAGCCTCAAAGTGGTCAACTAGTGTCAAATCACCATAAAAATGTGTGCAATAAGGCTAGCGCTCCATCAAGGGGTGTTGGACACATCATAACAAAGTGGTTTATGTGTGCAATTCCCTTATATCTCCTACGGTGTTCTAACTAGGAGGCTTCAAACTCATCACATCAAGAAATAATCACTGGAATATCTAGGCATTGTGAACAAGGAGCAAGTATGCTACGTGCCCTCAATAAGAACGATGTCCAAAAGTGCAAACCATAGTGCCAGGGCGCTCCATCTTAATGAAGATCAATCATAATCAAACCTTGGTGAAGCACCCTTAATTATTCAATGTTATAAAAGGACAGCAAAGGGAGGAGTCAAGACACACATTGATTATTCACAGTGACCGAGTCATTAGGCAAGGATAGAACAGGGCAGCAGCAGCTGCACACAAATCAAGGCAGCATGTAGATCGAGGCAGCACACAGGGACGTACAGCAGATCCGTTCAGCCATACGGATCCATACAGCAGTCAAACAGCAGCAGACTGGGCTGCATGTGTGAGCTGCAGAATTAATTACAGCAGCAGAATCGGTCGTACAACAGTTCCATACAGGCCGCACAGATTCGAACGGACAGCCTTAGCAGATCAGCTGCACACAGATCGAGGCACTGTGATTTATCAGGTTTGCAGGGTGTTTGTTGTTTTCTTTCTCAGAGCCATTTTCCTGAGTATGGGAGCTCTTGTAAGTTCCAAAGTTATTTTGAATGAAGAATTGATTTTGAAGAGCAGAAAAATAATTGTCCATGTGTGATTTTGCTTTTCTGAAATTTCCGCTGCATTCAATTGTTAAATAATTCCAGAAGTATAAATCAGATCTGATCTCATTTATCTAGGCACTGGTTATTAAAGAAATTAACACTTCTGGAATACCATTTCCCACAAAACATCTTGGGAAAGTTTGATCATCAAAATGCTGGAAGCTTCATTGCCAAACTGTAACTGGAGTTTGGGATACCCACACCATGGCTCAAATAACGACCAATTCAGACACCCTTATAGCATTATGGCCGCAATAGCATGCTATGATACCACTTGAAGTGAACCAATTTTAAGTGATGGGAAAACTAAAAGAATGGAAAACAATTTAGAAGCTGAGGATGGCTTTCTTCAAATTTGACCTGTGTGCAAGGTAAGACAGGAAGGAATATTTTGCAGGTGATATTTTGACTGGGAATTGCTCGAGGAAGTTTGTTTTCCAGCCATCTTGTACACCTCACAGAGCCAATCAGCAGTTGATTCCAAGATGCTTTTGTACTGTCTGCCTATGCTTATGCATACTATCCTCAAGGCTCAAGCAAATTAGCTAAATGTTTACTCTTATGCTAGCATAGAGGGGCAATTAGCTTGTGATTTCAAGATGCTTTCACAATGACAGTGTATGCCTATGCATATAATCCTCAAGGCTCAAAYGAGTTAAAGAAAAATCTTAAATGTTAGGCTAATTCAACGAGGAAATACCTGTAGTTGTGTCCCGAGCTAAAGATTTAATGTGAGTCCTACAGTAGCAGGTTACCAGTGGATCAAACACAAAATATCCCTTTATAAGTGATAATCATGTATTTAGTTTAGAACTCAAAGTTCGGTTCAGATTAAATGTGCTTGCTATAATTTTTTCTCTTCAGTATTTAATGTTTATTGATTCTCCATAACTGACTCTCCCGAGTTTACAAATTCCCCAAGTTATTGTCTTTAATCTGTCTTTCTTTTGTATTTTATTTGTTCTGCAATGGGGCTCATCTTGTAGACCCTGTCTTCAGTGTACACTGTATATGCAGTTACTAACTTYCTAAGTTGTTTTGTTAGAGTGATAAMCTTTAGGTCTTAGACAGAAGTATATGTTTTTCCCTCATTATTATTAAATGGCGTTCTTTTATGTTATATCTCTCTGGAGAAACTTTGTGGTTCACTAAGATTTGAAATTGGAGTGGAAAATTTTGATCAATTTAGCCAGCTTGTGGATCAATGTAATCCTGAAATGTTGGAAATGCTCTTGTGTGACCTTTGACAGGGGATTATCTACAGTATTTTGGAGAAAAAGGATGAGGCTAGCAAGCAGTTTGAGAAATACAGGCAGTTAGCTAAAGACTTTCCAGACCAGAATTTACTTGACAATCTCATGTCGGCGAAAATAGCTGAGCCTTTTAAACATGATGGCCAGGAAACAATTGAAGCAGAAAACTTGCCTAAAGAGGATGATTTGTCAAAGCCTCTTGATCAATCTGGTGCAGGTGGGGACACCTTATATGTAGAGAGCAAATCGGACAATTAATGAGACAAGTTTCACAGAAGAAAAAGGCTGGTCTACTTAAGTCTTATCTATTTATTTGTCAACCAAAATGTTGAGGTATGTCAAAAATGTGCACATTATGGGTGAGGAGTTGTAGGCATACTCTGAAGGTGTCTGCTGTACTTCACATTAGTATTGGTCTTTCATTAGTTGAAAAAGAAGTTCACAAAAGCTAACATGGAAACGAGTTCATGAATATCAAAATATTTGCTCATAAGAGGTCATTTATTGGAATAAGAAATCCTCTGTTAATTTACGAGGTCAAGCTACTATGCCAAATTCATCTCCATTGCCTGGGAGAGAAACAGTGAATTGATTGTATTTTCTACAAGTGTTCACTTGAATAGTGCACCTTTTTTCAAAATAATTAGTGGCATGATTTTTCCACTTCAAATGTCAAAATCTATATGAATTTGGGAAAATGCTAAATCTTTTATGATGCATTCTGAATCAAATGAGAACTTCAAAAATTGTGGCACTTGATAAAGGGTTTTTGTCTAATCAAGGCAATGGAAAGCTTGCCAATGATATGAATGGTGCAAGCTTAAAATACCTAGACTATCATCAGTTACAAAAGAAACTAACAGAATTTGTTACTACTCTCTTTTGTGGAACAATCGCAGAAGCTTCATTTAAATTTTAGATCTACACATGTATGAGGAATTTCAGATTAGTTGCTTTATGGTGATTGTGATCCCTCTCGTATATATCAGGATTTTGTTGAAATATTGCATTTAAACTTTCAATCTACTTATATTTATCAAGCTGATAGAGCCTAGAACACTGATTATTCTAAATCTGATACATTGAGGCATAATTGTTGCAAAAACATCGATGAACTTCCTCAAGAGTCACCAGTGTAGAATAAACCAATCTGGATAGTGTGACAGTCTGGGATTTTACCTTATTGTGTATAATACTTATTTTAAAACAATTTGACATCTGTTGGTAGGAGTGAAAACGAAATTGATCCTACATTCTGAGTTGGCTTGACACTTACAAAGGTTAATGAATCAGGAACATAACGAGGAATCTTCGAGTAGCAGTTGGCCTACTTGGTACATATCTATTCTTGTTTTTCTCCCTTTCATATTAATAGTTTCCAAATCGTGTTTTTGTCACCCTGCAGCCACATCTTAACACACACATACACACACCCCCAAAACAAGCATGTTAGTATGCATTGCAACCTACTTAGACTGTAAGGGGAGACTAGTGATGCATCTTTCCCACTGAGATACCTTGACTGAGGGGACAAGCCATGCCCAACAGCATGCCTCCCATGCAGCCAAACTCAAATGGTTAGTGTCGTTTGGTTTTACCATTGTCAATGTTTTAACGATATTTATTATTGGAATTCAGTGATGATTTTGATATAATTTGCTTTGAAATATGGCCTTAGTATATGTTCCATCATTTTTTATTCTTTTAGTTGGTACATCTGTCGTGGGTGGTTCCTGTTGCTCAAGTTTCATTGACTGTTTAGTAATTGAAGAGCTCTTTCCATAAATTCCTTTAGTATTTATTTATTTTTCATTATTCTTCGGCAGGTCATATTTAGAGAAAGCGTGCGAGAATAGCAATTTGGCCATGTCACCTGCTCTCTCGTTTATTTTAGAAGGAATGCTTTTTCTTCTTTGTGAGTTTGTCTATCAACATAAAAGTTCGACAATTTTGCTTTGACTTTTTTAATTTTCAAAGCCCATTGATATGCTTTCTGATTTGCTCTGCAATAGTGAATAGTGACATTGAGCTCTTGACAGCCTGAATTTACTAGGATTTGTGCTTCATGGTTGCAAATTTTATTAAAAAAATGTTAGTTGGCTGGAAATTTTTGAAGGATGTGTTGTTTATCATTTGTTCTTTTTGCACTGTTTTCTTTATAGAGTACTTATTATTTTGGTTTTGATGCTTCTTGTCTTTTGGGTCCTTGGTTATGCTTTTGTTTGAGCATTTGTAGAGTTTGTTCCTTTACTTGAGCATTTGTAGATATGCTCATTGCTGAGGGCCTCCACATTGTTTAGATTCTAATTTTCTTCCATCAAAAGTGTTTCTTTTTTAAGGGAAGGTTTTTGATTTGCAGGCTGGATTTCTTGTCTTTGATTCCAATGCTACTTTATTTCTAAAATGTTTTAAGGTTGTGACTCTTCTGATCCTTATATTTTAAGTGCACAGTTAAAAGTGTCTTGCTGCTTGCATTGTGTGGTTCTGCCGCAGTTAATGAGTTTCATTTATGAAATTTTAGGGCATATATGAGAATATTTGGTATTCTATAGGTATACTTGTCATTCTAGTGACTAAGTTTTCTTCCCTATTGCTATATTTTTGAACAGTTGTGGTTTGGTTGGACTCACCAGTGGCAAAAGACCTCAATTTGGTTGTTTTTGGGTTGACAACCTATCTATGATATAGGTGATTCCAATACCAATAGTCATAATTATGTCTTATAACCATGTTTGTAACCGATTCTTGATTTGTAATTGACACTTGTACTGTACATATGGGATCTTAGCTCACTGAGCCTTCCTCTTAGTAACTCAAGAAACTTAGCAAATGCCTAGGTAGTGAGCTTAGCATTCTGATGTACTAGCAACTTAACAAACTCCTAGCAAGTAAGCTTAGTATTTGTGTTTCTTTTATGAGATCAGCCTAAGTTCTGCAGAATTTTTTTCCCTATAGAGCATCCCTACTCTCAAAATCTTAATCTCATCAACATTCTGATATATATTGTCATGTCTGAATGAAATACAACTGTACAATTACACTTGGACATGTCTGCAATATTTGTCATTTTACTGTCTCTTTTAAAGCCTTGCGTATCTCTTCTAGCTGGAGATGCTTGTGCCATAACCTTGCACATCTTTTGCCATATGTTGAGCTCTTTCTCTCTCTCTCTCTCTCTATATATATATAGAGAGAGAGAGAGAGAGAGAGAGAGAGTGTTCGTATCTCTTCTAGCTGGAGATGNTGAGCCTTCCTCTTAGTAACTCAAGAAACTTAGCAAATGCCTAGGTAGTGAGCTTAGCATTCTGATGTACTAGCAACTTAACAAACTCCTAGCAAGTAAGCTTAGTATTTGTGTTTCTTTTATGAGATCAGCCTAAGTTCTGCTGAATTTTTTTCCCTATAGAGCATCCCTACTCTCAAAATCTTAATCTCATCAACATTCTGATATATATTGTCATGTCTGAATGAAATACAACTGTACAATTACACTTGGACATGTCTGCAATATTTGTCATTTTACTGTCTCTTTTAAAGCCTTGCGTATCTCTTCTAGCTGGAGATGCTTGTGCCATAACCTTGCACATCTTTTGCCATATGTTGAGCTCTTTCTCTCTCTCTCTCTCTCTATATATATATAGAGAGAGAGAGAGAGAGAGAGTTATCAACACATACACATATCATGCCAAGAAGACTTAGTGTCAGGCCAATCACATCTTTGTTGTGCCTCTCTCTCTCTTTATACACACAAAGAGAGAGAGAGAGAGTTCTCAATGCACGCATATTGTGGCAACTCTTGTTAGTGTCAGGCCAATCGCACCTTTCTTGTGCCTATTGGTCTTGTTCTTATACTTAAGGCTCAATTTCTAGCTTAGATACTAGAGATCATGCTTTNGAGAGAGAGAGAGAGAGAGAGTTATCAACACATACACATATCATGCCAAGAAGACTTAGTGTCAGGCCAATCACATCTTTGTTGTGCCTCTCTCTCTCTCTTTATACACACAAAGAGAGAGAGAGAGAGAGTTCTCAATGCACGCATATTGTGGCAACTCTTGTTAGTGTCAGGCCAATCGCACCTTTCTTGTGCCTATTGGTCTTGTTCTTATACTTAAGGCTCAATTTCTAGCTTAGATACTAGAGATCATGCTTTGAAAGTCCTTCTAAGAGTTTCAGATAGAATGCAATCTGCATCCAACGCCAAACTATACAAACTGATCAACACACGGCTTTAACACTAGTAGTTTTAAGTTTTATCTTTTAATTATCTGTATTGTAACTATATTTGTCACTGATTCTTGATCTATATTGTCACTTGAACTGTACAGATGGGTTCTTAGCTCACTTAGCCTTCCTCATAGAAACATAACAACTTATTAGATTCCTAGGCAATTAGCTAAGCATCTGATCTTTTTGTATGAGATTAGACTCCTAGGTCTACTCAACTCTAGCATGCAGAGTGTTGCCATTCTCACATTCTCACGGTTAACATTATTCTGATGTACATTGTAAGGTGTGAATGGAATGCCATTGTACGATTAGAGTAGGACATACTTATCTATGTTTTTGTACTTGTCTGCTATGTTTTCTGTTGTCTTATCTCTTTTAAAGCCTTGCATATCTCTTCTAGCTTAAGATGCTTTTGCCATAATTTCATGCTTCCTCAAGCTTGTGGTTGTTCTTTGTGTTTACACGTAGGCACATGAATAAGTGGTATTAGAGCACAAATGTCAATTTAAGAAATGGTATCAGAGTTTTAGAGCAATGTATATGTTGAATGCGAGTCTCGACGAAATCTGAGTACAAGGAGTTCAAAGTTAAACCAACAACTTAGCTTGCCCTTCCTTGACACTCAACATGGTCTCAAATTGCGACCAATAGTAGCATGAGCACCACTTTCAACAATTTTATTCATTCAATCATCAAATATATATGATAGGAGGCAAGGGGAAGATGTGCTACGAACCATAGAAGAAAAACTCGGCATTGACAAAAAATTGGCAAGGGTCCTGAAAACATCGCCTCGGAAAAAATCGACGAAAAAATCGGAAAACCTCGACAAACATTAAAAATACATAATTTATTCATTTTTTTTCAAAATTTTAGACATTTTTCAATAAATAAAGCAACAACAACATCATATAAACCTCTGTTGAGAAAATCGCCAAAATCGCTGAAAAAATCGCAGGTCGATGGCAAAAAATCGGCTGAGTGGAAAATGAAAAAAACTCGCGGGTTTAAGGGTCCGTGAGGGGCTTTTTTTCATTTTATTTGTGCATTTAGCCAAGGAGGAGAGCCAAGCCATTCAACTAGCCAAGGAAGAGTTTGCCATTGGGATTTTGTGGATTCAAGGATCAGATTTATGGATTGGCATTGGAATTTTTATTCCATTTCACAGTTTTTGCATTTGGAGGTAAGTAAAAAAATTTGCCCATTATTTCTCATTTCTTCACCAAAGATTTTCTTAGGTTTTCAATGGCAATGAGTATTACATCTTCAAAATAGATTTTTGATGGATCAAAAACCATTTTTTTCCATTGTTATGTGATTTTCTTTCTTGCCATGTATGCCCAAAAACGTTTTTGGGATTTTCTTGCCCTAGGTCGATGTAAATTAGTTTAAAATTTTTTGTGTCTATTTCGGGTTCAAAACCAAGTTTGAATGCTAGATACATAATTGATTTATCTCTGATTTTTAAATTTT
>SNQJ01S0019720.1:175536-193013 GCA_010110895.2 Picea sitchensis
CCCCCATTTCTTGGGAAACATCACACCCTACGTCTCCCCCTAGTTTCCTGGAAAGGGGAAAGTGGCAAACATCCCACATTGAGTTTCCCCATCCCAAAAATGTGGGAAGCATGGAGGGTGCACCCCCCACTTGGGGGAGCACATCCCCGTTTAGTAAAACAAGATAGGGATCTAATTTTTAGAAGTGGACCATATTTTATGGGACCCATAGCCTATATTTGAATCATTGGTCATTGGACTTCAATCCAAAAGAGAATATCCACAAAGCTGTACCATTCTGGGATCACCTTCGACATCTCCCATTAATTTTATGGGATGACTTGACCTATCGAATAATTGAAAATAGCAGAGGCAGATACATATATAGCATTGAACCGAAGGCAAATAAATATGCATGTGCTTGGCTATGCATTGAGGTTGATCTTTAGAAGGGATTACCTCAGGCCATCCAGCTAAACCTAGACATATAACATCACCTGCAGCACCTAGATTCTAGATTACAAGCAACTCCCATTAAATGCAATAAGTGCCATGCAAATGGCCATTATGCAAAACACTGCAAAAAGGGACAACCAGCTCAAATGGAAAGGAGTCCCCAACATATGCAAACAATTATTAACCAAAAGAGAAGGCATCCCCCAGCACATCTTCAATGTCAAACCAAGTGTGTGCCCCTCCAATGGCAAACCACTTTGAAATCTTGGATTCAACGGGAAAGGAGGAACATAGAGATAAGAGACAGAAAAGGAGAAGAGGAAGGGGAAACCCCAGCACCCAAGGAAGATTCAAAAGCAACTAGAGAAGCAATGAAAGACCAAATGCAGGAGACATGGAAAGGAGTAGTGGAGCCAATGCAGACTGGAATGGAAAAGACTGTAGAATATGGGATGGAACCCCACAAATCCAATAGCCACCGGTATTAGAAGAAGAAGAGATGGTGAAAACCTCTGGCAAGACAAAGGCCGCGGAACTTAAGGAACCCCGAGTTCAACATGTGCAGGAGTGCTAAGAATGCAAGCTCCTTCTTTCAGCCCCCCACCACTTATAAGAGGACAAAAGTCTGAGAAGGAGCTCAGAGAAAGAGAACAGAATGCAACAAGGGATTGGGTTCCCAATCCTTGCTAGCCAAATATGGCTATACATTAGGAGTTTCAGACGAAGTCTAAGTATGTTTTTTAATGTATCTTGATATGTGGTCAGTTTGTCAAACAGTACACAAATAATCAAATCAGCGGCTGAAGGAAATCTGGGGAAGAAGCATCTCCAATATACTCCTATCACTGTATAACAAGGGGATCAAATGAAAAATGGAAATGAGAAAAAAATAAAGTTCCCTAATCAGCCACATATTCTTTAAATACTATCTCTAACCATTACTGTAAAAAAATTAAAAAATAAATAACAAATACATGTTATGTTCCCATAATGCCAACACACTGACAACAGTAATTCTTGGCACAGAAACTATTTGTATGCAGAACACATTAGCAATAAATGAGGTGAAGAATAGGATAACACAAAAATATATGCCTCATAGGGAAGTCCAGAATACAAAGGATTTCTGACATCTAAAAGAAGCAGAATACGAAAAATACTATGATGCCTTCTCTCTATGCTAGCTTCGGTATAGATAAAGCTTAATTAATAAATAATGAACATATTCAATGACCCATCAAATTTAGAGATGCCATCCTTTTAGCTCTTTTGCCTGACAACCAACGCCACCTAAAGTGTGTTGATCTATTTTCCAGTTGTGTGCATAATCCTAAATTACAGTTTACTACTTTGTAGTGTTGCCTTTTCAGAGCCATCGATGTTTTTTAGTGTTCTACATTGTGATACATTATGGAGGCTTCATTCTTAAGCATTACAATACTTACAGAAGAAAATGTAGTACGTACAGGACATGTATTCAACATGATTTAAGAACCGCAATTTCTACACTCTACCATAAGGTCATAAGAAATATGACACGATGGAAGGTTGCTTCAAACACATTATTTGGAATATATATCATACCAAGGCTCAGGGATGGAGAGACGGTGATAGGAACATGAGTTTTGGGGTCAGCTGGAAAGATCCCCGAAACTTCAGGAAACGGGACCCCATTAAACATCTCTGTAAAAGCTGATATTGTGATCTTTGTACAAATTAGAAAAACAACCAATTCAAAGATAAACAAGAAATGGCAGTGACTTTATAAATTCACGAGTCTCCCTCTGTAATCTAATTTGCAAATCTAATGAAGGCTAAAACCATATATTGAAACATCTTGAAAGTTGGGCACCTTCATAGAAGTTGTTACAATGTCAAGATGATGTCATCACCCTGGTTAAGTCTTTGTTCTGTCTATATTTTATATCTGTTGTTCAGAATGTGGGTTTGTAGATTTACTGTATTGTAATTCCAAACTATATACTTGTTGTGATTCCTCTGTGCTGAATTTTACAGATGTTGTTGTCTAAAAGCTTCTTTATTAGAATTGTTGAATTTATTAGTGTAGACCAGACTGAATTTATTCTATTATTTCAGTAAAATTCAGATCAGATATTAAAATCAGGATCATAACAGTGGTATCAGAGCCACTTTCTTGGCCTCATGGGAGAAACCATAGCAATGGAAGAATATTTTTGAGAAGTAATGAGTTTGTCAGCCCTCGTTGACAAATATCTGGACTTATGGACACCTTATAATAGAGAATCTCCCGAAGACAATTTCTCAGAATACAATCAGTTATATGAAGAAGATTAGAGAACATGGCCCATTGAACTCAAGGATCCTAAAGAGGAGATTGTTTCTGCTAGTATATCAATGCCAGTCACTTCTGAGAACAATGGGGTTATGCAGGACAGTGATGATTGTCATATTGATAATTCACTGTCTAAATTTAGATAAAGTAGCTATCAAGGCAGAAAGTTATGGTCTCCATCTAGTCTCTGGAATTAATAACATAGGAATAGCATGAATATTGGCCCGAGTCCCGACCAAAAGATGCCCTGACTTTATTGATAATTCACTGTCTAAATTTAGATAAAGTAGCTATCAAAACAGAAAGTTATGGTCTCCATCTAGTCTCTGGAATTAACAACATAGGAATAGCACGAATATTGGCCCGACCAAAAGATGCCTTGACTTCGAAGAGTGGTGTTGGAGTTGCTACAACTCTAGAGAGTTCCCTTGTGGAAGTGAAAGACAGCTTCCAACCTGAAGACAGTCCAACAAAGGACAGGGATTACTTATATTCAAAGGGTAACAATAATCCAGCATGTGAGGAAATCTTTATAGTACAAGATCATTAATGTTGCAGAAATCTTAGCTCGATAAATGAAATTGCGCATGTGCATAGGCAAATGTGAGATTGCTGTTCCTTCCAGAGGGCAAGATGCTGGCTACCAAATTTCAGAGAACAGTCAGTTATGACAAAATGCTATCGGTCATGCATCACACATGCCTTTATGATCATTTGTGAAATTCTCTAGAGCGAATCAAGCTGGGAACGTTGTAGGAAGAAGATTATATTCTTCAAATAATAATGGAATCTATCAGACAGGAAGCTTGAAGAAGCCTAGTCATTGTCAGCATGCAATCCAAATGAATCAAATAAAAGTGAAGGGACTGTTGTAGCTATCGCCCATTTGTGGACAGACAGTTGAATTTACACTGTTAAAGAATGCAGTTATTAATTAACCGACACAGATTCTGTTGACCTCTAAGCAAGCAGTCAGCTCTCTATCTAAGGTTGGAGTCATCAAATGAAAATTTGCTGGATCTATTAGATCTGGCCTTCACAGCTCACGTGGCCAATACTATTAAGAAGGGTTAGAGAACTGAAAGGTTTGGGCATTAAAGCCATGGCTCTGATTTTACTATTGGCAACTCTGATTATGGAAATTCTAGCTGGCAGTTGTAGGGCAAGAGACAACAAACAAGAACATTTTTTCATAGGCATGCTTTAAGGGAAAATGACCTGGAGAGACTACAAAGAGCATTGAAGATACTTTCTGAAGCAAAGACACAACTAAGAACTTCGAATAACCCGACAACATGACTGACAGCAAGTCTTATGACATTTGGACCCAATCAGTCTCTCCTATTGCCCAATTCTGCTGATACACGTGTAATTCAAAGTTCTAAGCAATATAATTTTAGCAAACAGAAATGAAAGGGAGTTGCTCTATTATGACTCCCCTACTAGGAAAAATTGGAGTAAAGGGAAAGCACTTAGTGCTTAACTTGAGCAGTTGGATTTGAGGACTGCAACAAAGCCTAGGGCATCAAGTAGAAATGGTATCCTTAAAACCGCTGATTTTCATGGACAGCTATGGAGAGAAGAAAGGAGTACATCTTTATAAGTTGCACACATGTCCTCGCATATCTGATTATTCAACTGCATTGACTGGTTACGTGGGAGTAATCCCTTCATCTGAGAGTGCAGGGTTTTCACCTCAAAACATGGATGAAAATGGTGAGTTGGGTCAAACAGAGGTAAGATCTATTGGTGCAAACAAAATGGATCACAGTTGGACGACGACTATAGAAGAATGTCACTCAAATACTTCGAGGAAGTTCTATGCAGAAAGCAGGCTTGTTTCTGTTTCTGCAGCAAACATGTGGCTATTATTCAAGATTATATGTCTAGAGCTCAAAATCTTTTAAAAGTATTGAAAGTACCTTTAACATGGATTGGATTGTGATGTGGAGATTATATTTAGTGTTCCATCTCAAGTAGCTGAAGTAGATTGATCATGGACAGAGGGTAGATAGAGAAATAATCAGTAAGATTGACGATCTTGTAAGTCAATCTCAATTGTTACCAGAGATGCCAAAAGCAACCCATGAGGAATCACTACTGCTAGCACGACATTTTCAAGCAGGGATATTGTCTATTGTAACCATGTTTGAAAGTAATGAATAAAGTACTAGTTATAATAAAGTTTAAACAAGTGTTGAAATACCTTTCCACATTAGTTTAGAATATTTCCCAAGAAATTGTTGATATAGTTCTTCTACCATCCAACATTATTAAAGAGAGGTGAGATGCAGGTTCAAGTGAGGGTTAAGCCCAAAGGGTTACCTCAACTGGTTGTCGCCAATTGTAAAGTTTCTGGCCAAGATAACTGCTATCCTTATGATCTCAATTAAACAAATAAATTGCTGAACTTAATTAACACAGAAATTAATTTCAAACCATAGCATCAATCACACAATAGCTGGAAAAATAAATAGCGGAAGCATAAAACACATACACAAGGATTTCTCCTCCAAATAAGCTTTTCATTCCTTTGACAAAGCTTACAAGGAAACCTCTACAGTCTGTTAAAAAAATAGCAGCTGCACAGTTATCAAATCACCCTGAAAAACTGTACAGCCTGCTTGAGAGAGGTATGGCCTCCTGGAAAAATAGGAAAACAGCAGCAAAACTGCTGTACAGCTGCCATACAGCCTGCTGTACGAGTTCCATACATTGTATGTATCTGTACGGCTAAGTGAATCTACTGATGTACGGACTGTTCTGATCTGCAGCTGTGCTGGCTGAATGGATCTGCTGCAGTACAGCCTGCTCCTCTCCCTGATTCTCCCTGCTCTCTCTCTCTCCTGGTCACTGTCCCTGTCCAACCAAAACTGTCTGAACTCTCTATCTTCACCTGTCTTTATACTTTTCGCTTAAACCCTAATCTCGCGGTGAGATCGAGGGTTGAGATTAATCCTAGACTAAGTCATAAATGCATGAAATACCTTTTATTGCACTTAACAACTAAATATGAGACTTTTCACTTTTTCCTAAAGTGAATTACAAAATAGAATTACTTTTTGAAATAACTCGAACTACTTCTAGCATGTTCACAATGAACATGTGCAAAGGTCTATGTCGAAGCTATATTTCTCAACACTCCTCTTAGCGAGAAAGGAATTCCACACCAATCCAAGTTTGTCACTAAATGCTTCAAACTTCCCTTTTGCCAAGGGCTTGGTCGGAATATCAGATACCTATTGATCTGTCGGAATATATTCGAGCTTCACTGCTCCCTTCTAAATCCTATCTAGTACGAAGTGATATCTGATCTCTATGTGCTTAGACCTATCATGAAACACTAGATTCTCAAAGAATTTGATACAACCCTAATTATCACAGTAAATGACTGTGGATTCCAACTACTGATCAAACAATCCTGCAAGTAACTTGCGAATCCAGATGGCTTCCCAACTGCCAATGCTGGCTGCCATGTATCCTTCCTCTGCTGAGCTAAGTGCCATGTAGGTTTGCTTACTCTTGAACCATCAGATCATTGCTTATCCCAAGCTAAACCAACACCCTCAGGTGCTCTTTCTGTCTGTTGCACTGCCTACCCAATCTAAGTCTATATACCCCTGCAACTTCACTTTACCATTTCCAAGATATCTCAGACCATACTCCATTGTACCCCTCAAATACCTAAGCACATGTTTTGCAGCTACCCGATGCTCCTGCCTTGGCTCCACCATGAATGCTCAAGGTGTTCACTGCAAAACATATATTTGGCCTACTATTGACCAAATATATCAAGGAACCTATCAGATGCATGTACAACGTGGGATCCACCAACTTTGAATCTGAAGTTTTCACCTTCTTCACATTAGTGATCATGGGTGTGGCCATATGTTTGCATTCCTCCATCTGAAACCTCTTCGGGATCTCAACCACATACTTACCCTACCCAAGGAAATCTCCCCTAGTCTCTACCAAACCTCCAAACCCAATAAGTAACACATCGTGCGATGTCCTTCATCTCAAACTCAGCTGCCATGTCTGCTTTGCACCCTGCAATGAGCTTCTCTACACCAGTAAGAAACAAGTCATCTACATACAAAACCAAAATGAGCAGACTAGTCCCAACAAATATATAAAATAAGTTAGGATCTACTTCGCTTTTGGTGAAGCCCATCTATCTTGGAATACCGTACTCTCGATGCCTGCTCAAGTCGATACAAAGCTTTCTTAATCCTACAAACATCTGAATCTTCCCATTGACCTCAAATCCTTGAGGCTACTCTATGTACACTTCTTCCTTAATGATTCCATTAAGGAACGTTGTCTTCACATTCATTTGATGTATCCTCCATCCCATAAATGAAACTAAGGACATGACTGCTCTAATGGAAGTGTACTTGGCAACTAGAGCAAATGTCTCCAAGTACAATCCCTCTTTCTGGGGAGAACCCTCTCACCACAAACCTCTCTTTGAACTTCTCAATGCTGCCATCTGCTACATGCTTAGCATGCTTGATCTTGTAGAGCCACCTGGAACTCACTATTGATTTCCCCTCCGGTCTTGGCAGTATGTCCCAAACATCATTTTGCATGTTGGAGGTGTACTCCTCAACGATAGCATCCCGTCATACTAGCTGGTTTGTTGCCTTCTGAAAGCTAGAAGGCTCAAAATCTATGATGCTACTCATCAATGCCATGTAGTTTAGAAACCTCTCCGTAGGTCTACTCTCTCTAAATGTGTTCCTAGAAGCCTCAACATACTCCTGGGCCTCCTTCAATGTCTGAGTGAACCATCAAGATCTCCTAACAGAGGTGGATGGGGCTATTGTCTCCTCTTCTTCACTTGAAGGTTGTTGTATTGCTCTAGATATCACTGGTGACCCAAGATTAACCTTCAAAGCTTCCCGCTCCTCATCCTCTGTCATTGGAATAGGTTCATGGGACTTCCTTGATGCAAAGTCTTCCTCGAACTTTACATCCCTACTCACTATTGTCTTCCTCGAACTGTATATCCCTATTCACTATTGTCTTTCTTTGCTCTGGAATATAGACCCTATATGCCCTTGAAGTCTCATTGTAACCTACATATAAACTGGACAGCCAAAAATGCAAAAATGACTCACCTCAAGCTTCACACCAGTCAATGCCTCCTTTGGTGCCTTGTCCTCCAAGATCATGTGAGGACACCGGTTTTGGATGTAGACTAATGTGATGCATGCCTCTGCCCAACGAAACATCGCCAAGTTCTAGTCATGAATCATGGCCTTAGCAGCCCCTATGATGAATCAACTCTTCTGCTCTGCAATCCCATTCTCTTGTGGGTTGTATGGAACAGTAAGCTCCAACTTTATTCATGCCTCCTTGCAAAAACCCTAAAACTCCTTGGAGGTATAGTCTCCCCCATTGTCCAATCTCAAGACTTTGATCTTCTTCCATGACTAGTTTTCAACTACAGCATTGAACCCTTGAAACCTACTAAAGACCTAATCCTTGGTCTTTATGAAGTAGATGCAAGTTTTGAGAGAGAAGTCATCAATGAAGGAAACATAGTGCACACTTCTTGTAATTGATGCTACTAACATCAGTCCACAAACATCTGAATGCACTAGGTCTAGAATCTCCGTAGACCTATGCTCGTTGCTTGGGAAACCAACCTTGGCATGCTTGTCAAGTATGCACCCTATGCATACTCCATGCTGCTCAATATTGAACTTTGGAAGACCTGTGACTATCTCCCTCAGAATGGGCAATGCCCTGTGATGCAGTTGCCACAACTCACACAAGTTATCATTGTTATGAACTCGAGATCAAATAACTTCACCTTGCAACCTTTAAAGATCACCTTATCTAACCCCTATTACCTTAGTTGTCTCTGGGCCACATTCCTTCTATCCGATGAGGACCTGTTGGTTCTTGAACTCAATTGCAAAGCCCTTATCCTCCATAATCAAAACTGAAAGCAAATTCTTCCTCAAACCTGGAACAAAAAGACATCATCAAAATCTAAAGAGTTACCTGACTCGAGCTGGAAGGGAATAGTACCAACTCCTGCTATTAGGTACTTGGCATCATCACCAAGCTCAACCTGTACTCATGAGTCCTGCTTCAGTAGACTAGAAAATAATTGCCACGTTGATGCCATATGATGAGATGCCCCACTATCCACATACCACACATTCCTCGAAACCGTGTTGGTAGAAAGGCAAGATACCATCAAGAAATCCTTCTCAAACTTGGCAACAAACTCATTCACCTGAGTTTCTGCAGAGGCCGCTACCTCCTTATGTTGTTGCTTCCCGTTACCCTTCTTATCTAGACACTGCGATGCATAATGACCATGCTTATGACAAATGAAGCACTCGATTTTACTCAAGTCCTTTCCTTGCTATGAGGTTGACTCCTCACTCTTTCCCTTAACCTTGTTGGGTTCTTTACCTCTGCGCTTATTTGTATGACCAAATAGAGCAAGGTTCTCGTCACCACCCTTCTTGCTAGCCTTTGACACCATCTGAGTCTCCTCCTGGATACAATCATCCCATAGCCTTTCAAAGTTATGAAGGTACTCACGAGCACAAATACCTTTGACAAATGGTTCCCATGAAGCTGGGAATCCATTTAGTGCCATGTTCATTAGCTCTGCATCTACAACCTTCTCCCCAACCGCTGCAAGTTGATAACGAATCTATCTAACCTGCATAAGGTAACTGATCACTAAGTTTGATCCGGTCATCTCTATGGATCTGAGTTTGTTTCGCAATATCATCTTCATGTTTATGTTCTCACTCTAGTAGAGACTTTACCAGGGCATCAAACATCTTTTCATTTACTGTCTTCTTTCTCAGATATATGAGGGATCAAATGATCCTTTATGGCATCCATGATCATTCACTTTGGCCTTCACTTCCTTCTTGTGAGTTGCCAATTGTTGGGGATCTACAAGCGAAGGCACAATATCTTTGACAATATCCCAAAGATCAGTCTCTTCCAATAAGAACGTAACCCTTACTTTCCATGATAAGAAATTAGAGGCATTGTCCAAGTTATCCTCAAATATAAGGCTAGCTGATTGCATCTCTAAGATCTATTGCACAAACTCCAAGATCTGAAAAATTGAAACCCTCTAACTTCGAGTCCTTTCTGATAGTTGATCTCCTATCGTAAACCCTTGAGAATCCCAATCAAAGAACTAGCTCTGATACCATGTAGAAATTTCGAGACTAGATGACCGTTGTCCTTATGATCTCAATTAAACAAATAAATTGTTGAACTTAATTAACGCAAAAACTAATTTCAGACCATAACAACAATTTCACAATAGCTAGAAAAGTAAATAGTGAAGCATAAAACACATGCACATGGATTTCTCCTTCAAATTAGCTTTTCATTCATTTGACAAGGTTTACAAGGAAACCTCCACAATCTGTTAAAAAACCAGCAGCTGCATGGTTATCAAATGACCCTGAAAAGGTGTACGACCTACCTAAGAGAGGTACAGCCTGCTGGAAAAAGAGAAAAACAGTAGCAAAACGGTTGTACTCACTGTACGACTACCATACAGCCTACTATACAGATTCCATATGACTGTACAAATCTGTATAGTTGTATGGACTGTACAAATCTGCAATTGTACAGCCTATACAGATCTTCAATTGTACGGCCTACTCATCTTCCTAATTCACCCTTATCTCTCTCTCTCTCTCTCTCTCTCTCTCTCCTGGTCGCTATCCCTATCCAACAAAAACTATGTCTCAACTCTCTATCTTGACCTATCTTTATCTTTTCACTGAAACCCTAATCTCTCAGTGAGATCTACAGTTGAGATTAATCCTCGTTTAAGTCATAAATGCATAAAATACACTTTATTAGACTCGACAGCTAAATATAAGACTTTCCATTTTTTTCTAAGTGAATTACAAAATAGAAGTACTTTTCTAAATAACTCAAACTACTTCTAGCATCTTCACACTAAACCTATGCAGAAGTCCTTATCTGAGCTATATTTCTCAACACCATTGTTGTTAGGTATTTATTTAGTTTTGCACCAGCAAGTGCTTGGTTTGAATCCCATGGGTTAGGCGCACTAGTCTATGTTGACAGGTTTACTAGGGATGCCAACCATAAATGTGGGACAGCATCCCTTAGGTTTCCCCGAGAGGATTTCCTTGCAAAAAAATAAGGTTCAAGTGAGTGTTAACGAAATCCTTCCAATTTTAACAACATTGACAGCATAGGCAACCTTGAGGAAAGATCAACTATAGATAAATATGAGGAAAAGTTAAGAGTATGTAAACCCTACTTGTCGAGCTCTTGGACAATATTGGTGGATAGTTATGTGGGTTATGTGAACCCACATTTGAGGGTTTGTGGGTAACTAACTAAAACCCTAAAACTATATATATTCAAAGCTTTAGCCTTATTAATAATCAACTCACTTGATGAGTTGAACTTTTCTTTAAAAGTGAAGTTTTCTCCCTTGTTGGGTTTATCCACTTTAAACTTTTGTGTTCTTATGATTGTATATTGGGCTATGTTTATTGGTATTGTTTCTTATGGGTAAGTTAAGCATGAAAGATCAGGTAAATATGCATAAACTTAGCATAACACCAAGACCTATCCCTATCTTGACTCCTTGAAATATTCTAAGTTGTAAAAGTAGGAAAATCCTTCTAGTTCTGGTGTTGGACTTTCGTCAAACACTTTGCATGCTTCGGTATTTATGGCTGTAGGTGAAATTTTGATTGCACAGCGATATGTCCCTTGGTTTTGTTTGTTGTTTATTGGTTTTCTAAACCCTTATAGCTCCCCCATGAAGTACCAAGAGTAGTGATTTGACATTAAGCAAAACCCATAAAGATAATGATAAAAACATGCACATTTAAATGGACAATTTTGCTCAACTCTGGCTGTCTTTTATTAAATAGTAATACTGAACCAATGACATCAAATGGAGGTGGAAATACCTCTCATAATCGAAGAGAAAGACTGTGGAATGAAGCTCGGAAAACACAGATCACATACAGCCAGAAGAAAATGATCAAACTGTCAACACGTGCTTGATAGAAGGAGGGCAATTCAGATGATTATGGTTCTGCTGTTTGAATTGATGATATGGCAGCCACCACGCAGTGATATCCACCTCAATCTGATGCAATGTACAGCTACCAAGGAGGGGCGACCAGCAGCACTATCCTTTTCTCCACGCAGCATCAATGCAACACGCAGCTACAGGAAAGGAGGAACTCGACCAGTAGGCAATGAACACGCAGTCCCAAAGGAAGTCGACCAGCAGCAAGGGGAATCGATCAGCAGCTCCTTTGTTTGACACCCCACGCAGCAACTGAGTAATACAAACAGTCCCCTCTGCCTTCCACGCAACCCAAGAGTAATACGCAGCCTTGATGATGTAGTCACGGCCCAGTCAAGAGATAACACGCAGCAAATAATGATGAAGGCGTTCAACTCAAAGAAGTGTCCAAACTATCAACTCGTGCCACAGAAGAAATGCCCCTTCTTACTCAATCTGCAAACAAAATGCCTTCTTCAATGAAGTGCTTCAAGACACGATGCCAATTCTTGCAAATGAAAAGCCTGAATGGCTTCTCCAATCTTCAGCTAGGAAGGTATTGTTTCAACCTCGAAACCGAATTTTCTCTCCAAGGGTTTCGAAACCCTCGTCTCAAGCTTGCAAGCTTCTCCAAAACAATTTCTCAAAAATGAATAGTCAATAATGAGTTTTCCAACCCTCGCTTGTCCTTTTATTCCTTCACTTTTCTTTTTCTCCATTAAAATATTCATTTAATTAATTATTGGAGAGAAATACCCTCAAAGAGGGGTTTAATATTAATAAACTCACTTTTCCTAAGTTTTCACTTTATAATTTGAAAGTGACTTTACCAATATTATTTCCCTAACTCATCCGTCTAATGGTTTACGGGAAACTATATAAACCATCACGGTATCCCGACTGCCTAGGAAAAACGGGACATTACACTCCTATGGAATGCATCGAATAACATAAGTATATCAAATAACAACTAGGAGAGAGAACAAGAAGATTTACGTGGTGAAAGTTCAAGATGAAAAAACATCCACGAAACTTGGCCTTATATTACTCAGCGATCTCTCAAATACAAAAGCCTGAGCACACTCAAGTATGGAGTTCAAATGGGATCCATACAATCTCTCAAGCACACCTATTTGTTGATGTAATAGCATCGGACATGTACTTCCACATAGGCTCAGTGTCTAGCATGTGGAAGTCGTCCTTGTAACCTCTCAAAAAACTTTAGGAAGTTCACTTTATGAGTCATTAATTAAAGTGAATAAAATTTTTATTAATTAAGTTAAATGCCTAAGTTATTTGGAATTAATAACTTAAGTAAGGGTTAATTAAGTCCTAGCCGTCAAATCTAAAGTGAAAGCGAGATTAGATCTCAGCCTTTGATCACTTCAAGAGATCTAGGGTTTTGGACTTAGGGTTAACTCAATGTAATAAAAGACAGCCTAAGTGAGAGGAGGAGACACAGTGATGGTACACAAAGTGTGAGTGAGCACTCAAGTGTGCAGGGGTAGGGGCCGAGGAAAGGATGAAAAGGGGGCAACAAGGGAAGTAGCAACCAGCAAGATCGAAGGATCGATCTTGGGTAATATGCTAGGTTATGCGTTGCAATTGTATTTCCTGAGAAGGGCCATTATCCCAAGACAGGAGCCCTGATTTTGTTTAATAAAATCATCACAGATCTGGTTTTTCCGGGGGTTGTTTACCCAAAAATCTTGTATGCAAATGTGTTTGGTTTATGTTTTATGCTTCCGCTAATGTTTCGTTGATAACCTAGCTGTGCAGTTGTTTAATAAAGCAATTTTATTCGAAATAACTGTCAGGTACTAGGTTCAGGTAAAATCAACACTATTGAACCTCCAAAACCTCTCTAACATAGGTTTCAGAAATGGGAGAACAAAGCCCGTAATTAATATGGAATAAACTCACTTTTAACATTTAGTGAGTCACATAAGAATAATAAGCCAATAATGTGAGATATTTGAGATCTCGCAAACCTAATGATGCCTCATTATGTCTACAAATGCCTCAGAACAGTGTGCTCACAATCATCATAATGACAAGCTATACAACGACAAAGATGGCATTACATTAGCACATTCTAACACCACCACCCCCCTTAATGATGACTATAGGAATGAGAACACATATGAATGAATATGGCATTAGATTACATTTCCCCTTAATTGCAATTTCAAACATCTTGGATAAGTTGCAAAGATAGCTAGACTTCGTTGCCGCCAAGGATAAGCTGTTGAGTGCAACAATGTAGGAAACCATTGATAAGTTGCAATCAGATCCTCAAGAACATGTAAGGAAAAGGCACTTGTTACTGTCAAAAATCAATGCAAGTAATAGATGCATATTAGATCTACGATAATTTGAACTGAAGGGAAACCCTACTTCTATCAATACTTAATGCAAGATGACAAAAGTATGATGAAGCTGAATGTGATCTGACAAGGACTACCATAGATATGAAATGGAGCAACTGAATCAAGAACACCTGCAGCAAAAGAGGTGGAAGAATTACCAAGCTGAGTTGAATAGGAAACAAGAGAAACCTTCATGTCCAAGGAATCTTGAGTTTCCTTCTTCTTGGATTTTGCAAGCTTTTAACGCCTTTTGAAACAATTTTTCTCAGTGTAACTAGTTTTCTCACAATGCCTTCATGGCTTCCATTGCTTCTTTGGAGAAGTGTCCTTATCATAAGTGTTAGAGAACTCAATGGCAAAAACAACATCATGCACTAGTCTTGCATCCTTTTTACATCTTTAGATTGTCCTTCCCATAGTAAGCAGAATGAGCATTCCCAACAACAATTTGGCATGAAGATAGAAGCCTTTCTTGTTCACAAATTAGGCCTTTACATAATTCTTTAAAGTTAGGATTCTAAGTTCCTTTAAACATTTTAATTGCTCTATTTTGGACTATAGGAATCAATGTTACCGAGAGCGTCCTCCCAAGTCCCACTCGCACCCCAAAATCGTGCTCCAAGACTCCTTAGCGCACTCCCTAACACTCCTCCTAGGGTGTATGCCCTTATACTCCTCCTAGGGTTTAACAAAATAACCTTGAATTCAAGAAGAAACACACAAGATTGCAAAAATTCCTTCCCAATCCAAGAGATACCATGCAAAAACCCTTACTTATCAAAGATATTCCAATGATTTGCCAAGAAGAAACATCCAAGAGAAGTCACTAGCCTTTATTCCACCAATAGAAAAGTATTCCATCCATTTTGCACAAGAGAAAAGTGATAGTGAATTGCCCAAGAGGGCTGAAATTTCAGTCCAAGAGAGATTTTTCAAGTGATGAGTTATGATTTGTGACAAATGACGTGCCTCATATTTAAATGAGGAAAACCAAGCCCTAGTGTGTCTCCTTTACAATTAAATCCATGATTTTAGGTCTAAAACCTAAGTTACAATGCTTAATCGACAAGACATCTTGCTTTTTTGCCCACATAGGCTTACAAATGACCAAAAACAACAAAATGATGGGACGTTAGCCCATAAAATTCCTCTCCAAGGTGGCACGTGTGATGAAAAAGCCTCCAAAGGCTAAGACGTCAAGCTAGAAGAGTGCCACATCATCCCCAAATCAAGCAAATAAGTGGGGCTCCAAACCCACAACACCACCAAATGTGCCAAAATGTTAAAACGTCCCCTCAAAGTATAACATCATGCTCCAAGAAGAGGACGTTTGAGCATAGGAGGGTGACGTCACCCCTTCTTCATGTCTCTGGGCCATGTCCAAGTGCTAAAGACCTCATCTCAAGTGCAATGTTCATCATTCAAGGCTTCCAATAAGTGGGGTGTTGCATCCATCCAATGGGCTTTCAAGCCCCTATGAAGGTCCAAGTGGCTTCGTCCCTTCATGAATGTCTTCCATCGAGCAAGGTCTTCCAAAGACGAACAAGTACGCCCTCCAAGGGTCCACAAGTCACATGTATCATGCCAAGTAAGCCACATTTAATAAAAGAACCCCCAAACATGTGCATTAACTCCCCCCTTTTCAAACTAAACAAATGCTCAAAGACCTTATAAAATTTGCCAAATTTAAGTATGGGAGGGTTGTCATGGTGCCCTATTGGGTAGGCCAATCCCCAAGTCAAGGAATGTTTCCCAGAAGACCCTCTCTAAGTCATGTAATAAGATAAGATCAGATAAGATAATTTTATTAATGTTCGACTAATGACCACAAAAGTGTTGATGTTTTGGTATCTCTCTCTTGTGCGCTACTATTGGTAGAGGTGCACTACCTTGGTATTGTGTTGTTGTTGCAGCTAGGGTGGTATTTTTGGTTGTACTTTGAGCTAGCATTTGTGCTAGGGTTTATCTGTTGGTTCATGATTGGACTTGATTTGTGAATGGAATCTATCTAAGAAAGGTTGTTGGGTTTTTCCCCCATTTGGTATTTTCCCAAGATAAATCTCTTGTGTTCTTTTGGCTCTTGTTTATGTTGTTATTGCTCAATACATTATATATAAGTTAATGTTAAAGAAGTAAAAGAACATTGGTAACTCTACTACTCTATAAATAAAGAAAATCTAACATTGTATCAAAGCTAGTTACTTTCAAAACAGTTTGACCACTGAAAGGAAGATCATTTGCAGCAACAACTTGCCACTGCACCGTAATATCTTTGTCAAGCTCGTTGAGCATTAGTTCCAAAGGCGTTGGAACTGGTCTTTATACAGAGCAGTGTGCCCTACCATAGCGCACCCCCTGCAACATTCTGGTTGCAGTTCCGTGAAAGATCAGAAATTTGAAATTTCTCAGATCTAGGGTTTCTACCGACGAAAATGTGAACGAGTATGAGAGTTGAGGATAGATTGGATGGAGCGGATAACTTCAAATCCTAGACGCACAAAGTTCTCCTCATTCTAGAAGAGAATGAGTTATTGGATCATATCAAGCAGATGCTTCCAAAACCAGAAGAAGAAGACGCCAAAGCAAAGTTCAGGAAGAATGAGTTCAGGGCCAAGAGAATCTTGACAGACTCAATAAAAGACCATCTGATACCTAATGTATCAGAACTGAAGACACAGAAGGAAATGTTTGATGCCCTAACCAGACTTTATGAGAGTAAGAATACCAGTCAGAAGCTTACTCTAAGGCATCAACTCAGAAACGTGACATTAAACAAGTCAGAAACAATCGCCAACTATTTTATGAGGATCTCGCAGATCAAGGACCAGTTAGCAGCCATTGGAGATCTAGTAGAAGACGTTGAACTCGTGACTACTACATTCAATGGATTTCCCTCCTCTTGGGATCCATTTGTTCAAAGGATTTGCGCCAAAAGCAGATTGCCCAAGTTAAACAAGCTATGGGCACATTGCACCCAAAAGGAATCCAAGTTGATATCCAAGTCACAGAATACTAACAATGATGAAAATCAAGCACTTGTTGCCCAAGTGAAGAAGAGAAAGGAAAGGAAAGAAGGCAGCCCGAAGAAGTCTAAGAGACCACGTCTCAAGAAGGATGCGTCAAATATCAAATGCTACACCTGCAAGAAGATGGGACATTGTGCCGCACAATGTCCTCATTGAAGATTTTCAGGTCCTATCAGCTTGCCTACTGGGTCTGTCTTTGACCACAGTTAGGCTCTAAGTTTTAACTGTCAAATGAAGTATATGTTGTTGTTTTATAACAGCCAACAGTC
>SNQJ01S0019721.1:8339-30855 GCA_010110895.2 Picea sitchensis
AGGTGGTAAGTGGTAAAGTGTAGTGGGGGGGTCCGAGTTACCGAGGAGGTGACACGTTAGTTGGGGCCCTCACTCTAAATCCACCCACTCGAACCCCCCCGTTAAAGGAAGAAGGTCGGGGGGGTTCGATATGGAACACAAACCATAGATCTGAGCACACAGATCTTAGCCACTGAGATCTTCATGATCCCTAGCACAATGCGCCAAGGTTTCCCAACCACTAAAAAATTAGGATAAAAGCCAAAAGTGGGTCGCGCTATGACCCTTTTCTTCATTTTTTCACCAAGGGGTTATTTCCTAAGGGAAAACACCCTTTCTATCAAAATATGTGCTAACATTAGGCTCCATGGGGGAGAGATACCTCCCTGCGAGGCTCTAAGAACTTCATTAGTTGCAGTGCCTTAGTGTTGGGTTGTGGAGTCAGCTATTGAAACAGAAGGAGAATGATATTTACAATGGCATGAAGAAGCCACTCATGGCTCAAGAAAAGGATTTTTTCAGAAAATTCCCATTTATAGGGCCACCAAAAACTTCAGCTCCCTCCAAATTCTGCAACCTGTAAGTATTATTTGCAAATACTTCAGAGATTCTGAATGGCCCAATCCACAAGGCTTCAAATTTACCATGTTTTCCTTTGTCTTGCTTGGGTGTATCCCATTTGAGTACCAGATCTCCCAGCTGGAAATCCTCCTTTCTCACCTTCCTGTTAAAATCATGCTTGATCTTCTGTTGATGTTCATGTGCTTTGTCCAGTAGTTTCTCCCTAGTCTGCTGCAATTCTACCAGCTGTTGTATTCTTTTGATCATATCATCAGGTTCTCCTTGGTAGTCTTGGAAGAATTTTTCCACAGGCAAGGCAAGATGAGAAGGAAAAATGGCTTCAACTCCATACACAAGCTGGAAAGGAGAGACACCAAGAGACCTTTTTGTTGTCACTCTATCGACCCACAAAGAAAATATGAGCTTTGAATCCCATGCCTTTTTGTTGTCTTCTAACAGTCTTTTGATGACTTTGTAAGGATTTTGTTAGAGGACTCCACCAGTCCATTCCCTTTGGGGTAGTAGGGGGTAGAGTGAATCAATGTGATTCCAAATTGTTCACAAAACTGGATCAATGGTTCAATCTTGAAAGATGCATCATTATCAATGACAATCCTATTTGAACAACCAAACCTTGCCATAATATCCTCAAGGAAACCAATGATTACCTTGTGAGAAGAACTCTTTGTGGGGATGGATTCTATCCACTTGGTAAAGTAATCCGTGGTTGTCAAGATCGACTAGTGCTGACAACTTGAAGCAGGATGAATTTCCCCAATAAAATCTAGGCCCCACTGCTGAAAGGGTCCTGAAGCTACCACATGCTTCAATGGAAAAGGTTTGAGCTGTTGCTTTCCAAATAATTTTTGACACTTAACACAAGCACTGATATTTGTACAGACATCGGTGAATATACTAGGTCGGAAGTATCCAACACTAAGAATTTTATAGGCTATGGTTCTCTAGAAGTGATGTCCCCCACATAGACTGTCATTAAAATCGAACATAATGTTTTGGGCCTCCTGTGTGTCTAAACATCTCAAAAGTACTCCTAGAGGGTGTTTCTAGTATAAGACTTGATCAATAAGGCAATATTTAATTGATTTAATATTTAATGCTCTCACCTTTCTTTTGTCCATACCATCAGGAGGCTGCAATTTTTGTAGAAAAAATACAATGTCCTTGTACCAAGCACATCCTGCCAATATGGGGCTGACTTGAGAATATTTATCAAATAACTCAACTTGCTAATTTTCTGAGCAAGCATTGATGAAATTAACCCCCAAATATTTTCAATTAGATTCAGCCAACAGTCTAGCTAAACCTTGGCCTTTGACCAATTTGGTGGGCTTTATTGCAAGATCAAATTCAAGGATTTTGGCAATCCACTTGCTCCTTCTTCCGTCTATGTTAGGCTGAATGAGAATCTCCTTCATAGAAGCTGAAGGGACATATGTAATGACCTTTGAATGAAAAACATAGACACTGAAATCCTTGAGGGCTTTAACCAAAGAATAGGCCTATTTCTCCATAATATCATATCTTATCTCAACATCTCTCAATTCCCTACTGAAAAAGGCAATAGGTTGCTCTAACCCTTGAGGATTTTTCTGCAATAAAACAACTACCACTGTGTCAAATGAAGCAAAGGAAAATATCAAGAAATATTTGGAATAGTTAGGACTGACGAGAACAGATGCTTTAGTAAAGTCCTTCTTGATTTTATCAAAAGAATTTCAAGGTTCAACAATCCATTTGATTTCATTCCCTTTCCTCAACATGGTTGTAATATGCTTTACCAGTTCGACAAAATTAGAAACACACCTTCTCAGAAAATTAATTTTCCCCAAGAAAGACTGAACTTATTTTTTGGATCTAGGGAGTGACAAGGTTTGTATAACTTCTACCCTATTGGGATCAATCCTTAACCCCTCAGCTGATACTATGTGCCCCAACAATTTTCCCTCCATAGAAAACAATGAATTTTTAGGATTTAGGGAGAGACCATTTTTTTTTTCATTTCAGGAAGACCTTTCTCAGATGGTAACAATGTTCTTTATCATACCTGGAGAAAAATGTAATTTCATCTAGATAAATGACTACAAATTTGTCTTTCTCTCCAATGAAAGCAATGTCCATAGCTCACTGGAAGGTTGCCCCTGCGTTCATCAATCCAAAGGGCATGTTAGCATACATGAATGTACCCCAAGGAGTAGTGAATGTTTTCTTTTCTCTGTCTTTAGGTAAGACAAAGATCTGATTGTAGCCAGAAAATCCATCAATCATGGACATCCTAGATGCACCTGTCACCCACTGTAAAATGTGCTCCATCTTTGGCAAGGGGTAATTGTCCTTATTAGAGATTTTGTTCAGGTTCTTGAAATAGACACAAAGTATGATTTATCCATTCTTTTTTCTCACTGGAACCAAGTTGGCCACCCACTCAGAATACCTCAAAGGAATGATAATCTTGGCATCCAAAATATTTCTTACCTCTTTCTCCATAATAGGAAGCAACATAGGATTTATTTGTCTCAATTTCTACCTAAATGGTTTGGCCTCTTCCTTCAATAGGATCTTATACTCAATGATTCTTGTGTCGTATGTCCTGAGGTATTCATATGTCCAGGAAAATGCATCAATAAATTCCTTTAGAAGTTAAGCATATTCAACCCTTTGTTCCCTTGTCAGACTGCTTGACAACTTGACAAATTTTGGATCCTCCTCTGTACCAATATTGCACTCAACTACATCAACATCCTCAGTTGAACCTCTAACTTTCACTGCCACATCATTCCTGTCAAATATTATTTCCAGAGGAACCAGTCCCTTCAGAATGTGATTGCTAGGAAACTGAACAATATGATGATTAGCAATTTTTTTCAGGAAAACATCGACATGAGGAGTACTTCCAGAATCATGATCTTGATCAATATGTAATGCAAAAAACTCACCAACAATATCAAGGAATCTTTTGATCTCAAGATCATCCTCAAATACTTTCCAATGCTTAACATTGTTAGGTATAGAGGGTCTATATTTCACTTCTACATCATCTTTGAGATTCGGTGGCAAAGGGATTCTAAAATTACTTGCTGAAACAACCATAGAATCAACCATGGCATTCTCTTCTCTTAGAATAAATGAAATGTTGAAAGCTAAGAAAAAAATGTCGACCAAGTCCCATACTTCATTTCTATAATCTCTTAGCCTAGGGTTCTTAGCTTGATAAATATTTTTAATCTGATGAACAATCAGTTCAACATCCCCAAACACTGAAATCTCTCCAATTCCCATGTCCTTTCCAGCCCTCAAACCGAAAACAAGGGCTTCATACTCTGCCACATTATTGGTAGCTTCAAATTCTAACTTGTAGGACAAAGATATGGTCTCTTGAGTAGGTGAAACAAACACCACTCCAGCACCAACACCTTCTCTCATAGAGGCTCCATCAAAGAAATTTTCCCAAACATAGGTGATAGGAGGGGAATCTTCACAAAAAGTAGTGGACTGATTTATGATTTCAAGAGGATACTCAGGAGCATCAATGAGCTGCAATAAACTAGATCCCAAATCAGTATCAAGTTCAAAGATAGGATGGTTGGTGGGGTTTTCTTCATCACTAATAATGTAGGCCAATTGAGCTTCCCTGTAAAGTATTATATGCTCCCCCCCAAACATAGGAATGGTAGCATAGGTGAGGTCCATCTGCAAGGTTCCCCCAAGTCTTTTTATCTAATATCTTGACAAGAGCATGACAAACTTGGGGGGAACATCATACACCATGATATCCATGACCACAGTTTTCATGGGCAGCTGAAACAAGGTCACAACCATATCTTTGATGACCCCAAGACATTTGACTTTCCTAGAGTCAAAATAATATAAGTCATGGCAAGTTTTTGTGATTTCTAATCCAATTTCATCCATGACAGTTTTGGGCATGAGATTATGAGATGCCCCTAAGTCCATCAAACAATTATGAAACACCTTATCATGTATGTTCAGTGATGTATATAAGGAAGGGGATGGATCATCTCTATCTTCTATCAAAGGACCTAAGATGACTGTTGGATTTTCATCTTGAAGATTTACTGAATCAAGGGAATGAGATGAAGGCTCGAGCTGCAACATTTTGGAGAGACACATTTTGAAGTCTTCATGCTTGACCAGCTCTGACAGGGGGACAAGGATCCTAATATTTTAAATTTCATTCTCAAAGTTAAAAGAGGATGGGGGCTTTAGAATTTCTCTCACTTCTGGGGCAAGACTTTTGGCTACTGGTGAGGAGTTTTATGTCTTCTTTTCTTTGTTGTTGTCTGCTACCTCTTTAGCATGATTTTATGCTCTGGTAGGATGATCAGGAATGTCAGAATCCCCCTCTTTATTTTTGGACCTGAGGTTATATTTATTGGGACTACTATGGGTCTTCTCCCCTTTACTCAACCCATTTAGTTGGTTGTCCATGAGAGACTCCTCATATGTAGATTGGGTTAAATGGGGAAATGAGGAGGTGTCTCCAAGATAATGTATTTCAAGGTCAACCTCTTCTACCTCTCCCTCTTCATCAATAACAAGGTTATTTTGGAGAGGGGTCTAGATCCTCTGATCATCCCTATCCCTACCTCTTTTATCTCTTTGGATAATATGGGGGGTGCTATTTGGTGTTCTAAAGTTACCCCTATTTTCAGCATTAGGGGGATTCCTGTAGCTCTTCTTTCCTTCCAATTCCAACCTTTCCATTCTAGCAGAAAGTGATTTTAGTAACTTGGTTACTTCATTCATTTGAGGGGGAGAAACAGAGGAACTAGAGGTCGAAGCCTCATACCTCCCTTTTTTTTTTCTTTCTCCATCATCCTTACTCCTAAGCTTGTCAACTGCCAATATATTGGACTCCACTTCCAGGGTTTCATCTTGCATATGAGCCAAGGAAGTTTCTATTATTTCTCTAAACAGGAGGCATAAATCAGGGTCGAAAGTGTCGAAATAAGTAATTTTGGTAGAGGTTTCTATAGGTTTAATCTCAACAGGAATCTTATTATACATTTTATTAAACCTCTTGGAAAAGTCAGAAATAGATTCCCCTTCTCCTTTCTTAAGTGATCAAAAATCTGTAATATAGTAAATAATTTATTTTTTATCCCCCCAATGTCTTAAGAATGCATCATCCAGGGCTTCAATCCCATCAATAGATCCAGGAGCCAAGGTCCTAAACCACCATTTCCTAGCCTCACCATCAAGGCTATGAACACAAATTCTCATCCATACATCCTCATCTACAATGACATAATTGTTTGAATAACTATAAAAGGATGAAAGGTGCTCCTCTGTAGTTATGTCTCCCTCACCCTTGAACTTAGGCAACTGCTTAAGGTAGCCACTAGCTGGGAGATCATTCAGAGGCTGAGGCAAGACAATAGGGGCATATCTAGCAACCAAAATGACATCCATTATGTTCCTTGGGGGATTAACACCTACCATAGGGATGTGAACTAGAGGAGAACCAAGAGGGGATGGAGTTCGAACAGGTGAGACAAATACTGTGTTTCTAGGGGAAAGAGGACACAACTGAGGATTTGGAGAAAATGTTGTAGGGATTGAGGGAAAAGAGGTTTCCCCTTCTGTAAATGCAACAACTCTAATCAGAGGAGGAGTGGTAAATCCCGGAGTGGGAAAATATGCTAAGGTCCTGGGTTTAAACCATTGTACAACTTCAGGGGAAACATGGGTGTCAAATATTTCTCCTTCTAAACCAAGACTAGTAGGGGAGAAAATAGCAGGAAAACTCCCAAAATTTAAATTTCTGGAAACTCCAACATATGGTATAACAGGAGAATGAGACGCAGATACTGGAGTTTCTAAAGGATTATGAAAATTACCAGAGTCACCATGTATA
The DNA here is from genome assembly GCA_010110895.2 of Picea sitchensis. NCBI lineage: Eukaryota > Viridiplantae > Streptophyta > Pinopsida > Pinales > Pinaceae > Picea > Picea sitchensis. The sequence continues at coordinate 14,776 of SNQJ01S0019721.1, forward strand.
GAAGCTGAAGTATCTTCTCGAGGGGCCTTTCCCTTTCTGATAATTTTCTCTGGGTCAGCTTCAGGTGTTGCTAAAGGAAGCTATGGAGTATACCTCGTGTGTCTGCCTCTGGAATCCACAACTGAAACAATGGAGTCGCCAGGTGCAAGCAACAATATTTGATGTACTAAGTTCTAATGCACCTTCATAACCAGTAAGATTTTTCGTTTATCCCAGGGAAAAGTCTTCAATTCGTTCCCCGACAACGACGCCATAAATGTTAGCACTAGAAGTCACCTTAGATTGCATTGAAGGTAAGCCCAATACCCATCAATTTATATGTCACAATGAATAATTTTAGAGAGGTCAAATGGGCGCAGACTCAAGATAATATCGTTTTAACTCTGAAAAATGGACTAACATGCACAAGCAATTGAGGTCTTCATCAACTTCAGTCAATAAGTTGTAGTAAAGGTGAGTAGGAGGAAGAAATGGTAAGGATAATGTAGAGGCCTGCTATAGACATCAGGTCTTCCAGCAGCCTAAGGAGGAAAAACTCATAAAAACAAGATCCTATTGGATTAGTAACACTGTTACAAATTATTTTGGTCACTTTGGTGATGTCTCTACAAGTGATGTATTTAGGCTCCCAGAAGGACTTTTTGCCTGAGAAAAGTGACTGTTGTCTTCTTCCCAAAAACACATTTTTAAGATGAGTTCGCAGGCTGCCTATGTTATAGGGTGAGAAAATCCTTCATTCTCGCAGGCAACCCAAACTTTGGGTGCGAACTATTCGCAGTCTGCTCTATAGGTAGGGTGCGAACCTGTTTCAAAGCTTGGAAAAGAGAAGAGGTCACAAAGGTTCTAGAAGGGAATCTTCTAGAAAATGAGTTGGCATTCACATGGTTGGCATCCCACCGACTTCTCAGATTTAGTGGGATCATCCTCATCTATGTAACCATCCCTCCTTCTCCTATATATTGAAAGGTTTCTCATGGAAAAGGTTAAGCAAGATTGAATGAAGAATTGGTGAAAGAATTGCGTGAATAAATCTGCTTTGATGGAAGCTTAAAGACTCTATTTGGTCTATCAAGTTGTATTGGATCCTCTTCATGAAAATATAGAGGAAGTGTGTGTGTTGGAACCAAGGGTCACTGAAAGGAAGCTTGCGACATCAAGGTGATCTGGTTGTATCTTCTACTTTCATTTAATATAATACAGTGGAATGTCCCTTTCCCATAAAATCACTCTTATTTTATTGCATAACTCCTTGATCATATGCATAGGTTGACATTGAATATACTTTGCTATCTTCAATTGGGTTGGTTTGTGTAGTCTTGGACCTGATTTCACAAGAGCACCGAAGTGAAGTGGGAACAACAGAGACCTAAGGAAGCGATATAAAGGTATGTCACTCATTCCTTCTTAGTAGTAGATTCAATGAATGCAACTTAGAGAAAGAGTCGCGTCCTATCCTGTTTTTTTCTAGATCCAGGTGGATCTAGGGAGATCTATTAGTGTCTGCACCTACCGATTTATCCAGTAAGAAAATTGGCAACTCCACTGGGGATACAACCTACTTTGGTGGTTTTCACCTGGCCATTTTCTCTTGACCTACCCTTTTTCATTCCCAATCAATCTCTGAGTCTTGAGGAGATCCTCACAGACTCCCTGGATCCAGAAGTTCCCTCAAAAGTTCTGTCATTTTTCCAAAATTTTCTTGATTACAAACCTTCTCGCATTGCACCTTTCTGTAGCCTGTGAGAATCACTGAAGTTCGCACCCTAGTGTTCAGTTCAGTGCGAACTTCTCACAATCTGCCTGTGTCTAGCCTGCGAGAATCCTTAATTCTTGCACTGTACCCCACTTCTAGACTGCGAACTCACTTGTAAAAATTATGGATTAAGTATTTTGTGTCTTCAGATGCCCAGGTTTGTTGGTGTGTCTGGAAAGAACTTCTCTGGCCAGTGATTGAATGTTTCTTGACTTCAAATCTCACGAATGATCAGTTTTCGGAAATTGAAAGCTCTCCTTGATCATTTTTTCTCAATTTTTACCTCTTGACCTTTTCTTAACAAGGGTATAATCTCCGATTCTGAAATCCGAGTGCTTGTTTGGTCGGGAGCCTTTGATTGGATTAAAAGTTGAGATTAATTGTCCTTTTCAATTGCTTANTACCTCTTGACCTTTTCTTAACAAGGGTATAATCTCCGATTCTGAAATCCGAGTGCTTGTTTGGTCGGGAGCCTTTGATTGGATTAAAAGTTGAGATTAATTGTCCTTTTCAATTGCTTATTACTTGGAAAATTGTTACCCATATGCATTTGAAGAGACTAGTCTTGTCAGTTTGTTATTTTTATCTTCATTGAAAGATCGATTTGGGTGTTTGTTGTGTATTTATTTTTCGTTGGTTGCTTACTTTTTCTTAGTTCCATCCCTGTTGCTTGGTTTCTAATAAAAAAATAAAGACATTTTCTTTTTTACAAGCACCCTTGTATTCGAAAAATATTGGCATTCAAGTATTGAAAGAGAACGGATAGGGAATTTGCATTGTTCATGATTGTTTGATATTACATTTCAGAGAAGATCATACATCGTAGTTCACATTGTTCCAGAAAACTCCTCTTTCCCTCCTGTAAATAGGATTCATCGAACAAAAAATTGTATAATTCATCCCTATTTACGCATTGTTGGGTGAGAGTCTCACACAACATCAGTTTCATTTCTGTCTCCTTTTTGCGTAACAACAACCTTTAATAATATTGCGCAACTTTAAAATTCAACTAGTAACTTTTTCTAGGGCTCTTTTACACCAACATTAGCTAGGCTAGAGCTTTGCAATAGGCAGTGAGTCACACTCTCCAAAGCACAAAACACACAGTAGTATCTTGTGATATGGAGTGTCAAATTCCATTTGTAGCATTTTGTCCTAGGAAGCCCTTCTCACATAAGGGTCAAACCTGAGGTCGCGTTGAGATTGACAGAGTTACTCACCTTGCTTTGTTGATCTCGGCGTAGAGATTACATGTATTATAGGAGTCACTTGAAGGTATACCCACAATGATGAGTGGAATCCTTTCAAGTTGATTTCGGGCTAGATACCCTTCCCTTGCATGTGGATCGGGCTGTCGACTGTTCCCCCAAGAATCATTGTTGTTTGTGGTAACCTTAGTAGCCTATCTTCTTAGGGTCTTACACAAGGTGACTATGAAGGGGTAAGTCTTCAAGGTACGTGGAATCGACGTTGGCCAGACTCACTCGGGTTTCTTAGAGGGTATACCCACGATTGTGTGTGGGAGCTTGCACTAGGGTGTAAGTCCATTAAGCAGGTCGTCAACGTAAATTTTACACCCTCACCCAGCCCCTTCTTGTCTCGTTGTCGTGACGTTGGATTTCATCACCAACTAGTGACTTCATAATTAGAAGGTCTTGTTTTCTTAGTTTTGCTTCCTAGATTTTATTAGCACATGTTGTTTGTTTACCCAAGTTGGCCATAGAATTTCTTTCATAAAATTCTAACTTGATCACAATTGACCCTCCACGTCGTTCACGTAGAATGGAAGGCCTACCCCCAGAAGATCTAGAAGGTTCTCAACCCTTGCCTACCAACTCACCATAGGGCTCTCCTCAATAGAGTGAAGTCCAAGACATTGCCACTCCACAAGTGGAAAGAACTAAATCTTTAGAACGGTTCCGAATTACCAATTCTAAAGAGGACTTCTAACTTCCTCCTGACTTCAAGAGACATATTGTTCGAGTGAATTATTCCGGAGATAAAGTTGTTCAGGCTTCTGGATTACCAACCAGACCTTTCATAGGACCTGATATTCAAGATCCTTTTTGGACTACTGGCACTTTTAGATGGGATCTCTTTGGCTCAAGAGAAGAAGTTGATATCACTGTCACACCTGAGCTGCTCGAAACATCTGATCCAGACGTAATACCTTTTACTACTACTTATTATTTTTCTGGTACAGACACTCTGCCAGCTAACCACATATTGACTATCCCTCTACAAATGGTCCATTACACAATGGTCCCAGATACTATGAGTCCTCACACCGGGATTACAGCGGCTAGCCAAGCCCCCATTGGCACACCGCTTTCACCTAGATTCACCCCAACACTTCCGCCTGGATATCATGCGTTGAATGCTTCTATTCCCACTCCTACACAAATCTCATCCAAGACTCCTGGAATTTCCACTCCTTCTGGGCACCATCTCGTTCCCAGTTTCATTCCGACACTTCCTCGACCCCCTTTCAGATGATCTCTTCCATCCTCTACTAGAGGCACCAACCCGAGTGGCACCATCCCATCTTTCACACCTAATTACCAGATTCTTGTAGGTGGACAATTTCACCAAGGAGGCCAAACCCAATCCCCTTTTGCAGGACATATTCCAATTGGGACACAACCCCTGATTAGAGGGAAACCCCCACCGACCCCACCCTATGGACAAAACATACCTCCATCCTTGGCCTAGTATTGGAATTATCTTATTCAAAATAATCCTCACTCGACTGGGGGGCAACAACCTTAAGATAGCTCCTTCATACCCCCTAGTACAGGCCAACCATATCCAGGCACGTCTAATCCTATTTGGGGCTCAAATTCTCAACCCCACGCCCCTGTTCAAGGGTACAACCCTATGAATTACTTGCCTCCACACCAACAACCGAATCTACCCGGATCTTTGCATTATATGCAAACTGCTTATGGTCCCACTGGTCTACCAATGAGACTCCCTCCCCAAAGTCACCAATACCCACATGTGAATAGACAGTTACCCTTCTTATCCACCCTGGTCCTCCCTGATCTGTTGAGAATTTTAAATGATCCAATCCGTCACTCTCCTTAATGGCCCGCCATACCTTCCAAACTACCTTCTGAAATCCCTAAATTCGATGGTAAACTGGGAGAGGACCCGAACAATCATGTAATGACTTTTCACCTTTGGTGCTCATCCAACTCCTTGATGGATGACTCTATTCGTTTACGCCTTTTTCAACGAACCCTCATAGGTTCCGCCATGAAGTGGTATATAGAATTACCACTAGGCTTCTTCACCGACTTCAACACCATCACTATGGATTTCCTCACCCACTACCAGTTACTGATCCGTTATGAAACGGGAACCAAAATTTTGAGTTCTTTCAAACAAACCAAATCCACTCATATCCCTGATCACATTCATGAGTGGCGACGAAGACGACGTCTCATCAAACTTGAACTTCCCGATCAGTTGTTGGCATAGTGGTTCACGAAATCATTCATGAATGACATCGCTCATGGCATCGCCATTGGTGGAGTTGTCACAAAAGAATAGGCAATCAGTCATGCTCAATACCTCGACCTCATTTACTCACAAACGGGTACTCTTTACGACTTACTCCCTGACACACCTCGTCCTTCTACTTATGCTACTTCAACTACTCCTACTGCTTCTCATGCAACTGACGGTGTGATTGGCATTTTCCATGCCCAGCCTCATTCCGTCCAAACCTCTAGAAACAACCCCAAATCCATTTCTTCTAATGTTCAAAATGCTTCGTCTCCTACCCCTCCCACTGGAAAGACTTTTGAGGTGAACTCTGTTCAATCTGCCCCCGCCGGTAAAAATAAATCCAAAAAAGGAAAGGGTAAGAACAAGGAGGATAAAAATAATCCACAATTTGAGAAAACCAAAACACCACCTGTTGACGATAAGGATAAGCGCAAACCCCGATACCCTTGTCTTATCTGTGGTGATGATCACTACACTAAGGATTGTCCACGACGAGTTGAGGTTACTAAGTTCCTTCAAGGGACCCCGAAACCCCCCACTCCGACCGTGTTGTCACAACCCTTCCCTTCTGAACAACATGCCCAATTGGTCATTCATGACCAACCTTCCCCCTCCAATACATCCTATGTCTTAATGTGTACAGTTGATTCAAAGAAGAATGACATCACACTTACCACTCAAGCCAAAGATTATCCTTCCTCCAAAGAGAAGGTTGATGTAATACCTCCTTCATTGGTCGAACCATCTCACACGACTCCACCTACCAATGCTCTTCTTCATCTCGAATGACCAAGCCTAGATACAGTTCTTCTCCCTCCCCCAAATTGTGTTGTTCGAAAATATGTTTTCAATCCTCATGCACGTGCTACCTAGAACTATAGTATTGTCGAAGATTTGACCCAAGCACCATCCACGATGTCAGCCCTCGAAGTCCTTCAGAGTTGTCCTATACAACGAAAGGAACTTTTGAAAGCTATTGGTGGAATCGACCCTACGAATACAAATTTAATAATTTTTGACTTGGAAGATCACATTCCAAGGTTACCCCCTCAACTCGCATTCCAAATACAAGTTATTGTCTCTGAAAAAAACATTTGTAGAACAGTTATAGATGAGGGTGCCTCAACGTGTGTCATGTCTATTACCTGCTGGAAATCCATCAACTCTCCTCCTTTGACTTAATCCCACAACATGCTCAAAGACTTCAATGGCTCTGGTTTTAAGCCTTACGGTGTCCTCCCTTCGTTGCCTATTATGTTAGAAGGCAAAATGGTCAATGTTGAAGTGGAGGTCTTTGACACTCCTCTCGATTACAACCTTCTACTTGGCCGTGGATGGATCGATTCCATGTGTGTAGTTGTGTCCACTCTTTTCCATGTCGTGCGTTTCCCACATCAAGGAAAAGTAGTTACTGTAGACCAATTGGCCTTGTTCCACTCTAATGAACGTACCGACAATGTACCTTTCATTGCAAAACCCCCCCTGGATATGAGAACATCGGTGTCGATCTTCTTAAAGATTCCTCTTTGATGGGTACTTTCCCCATTCCACCACTTGATGTTCCACATCCGTTTTTAGCCTCGATCAACATGATCTCCACCTCTGTTCACATAACCCCTATGTATTACGACCCTTGGATGGTACCGAACCCCGACGATCATCTTCGTTATGGCAACGAAATTCCTTTGAGTCTGGTCAAATCCGCTTATCAAGCCATTCAATCGACAACCCATTCTACCTCCTATCTTGGTGCTTTATCTCCGGATCCATTCTGCGTCATTTTTCCTACAGACGAGATGATTATGTTTGTTATGTCCGTGGAAGATACCCCTTGGGATGATGGACATCATCGTTCCATCCTCTTCCTTGAACAACACACCATCGAGGGTTACCGACAAATCTCGACCCCATCGATCGTTGTCATCATTTCTACCGTTCCCGCGTCTACAAGTGATATGTTCTATGAAGGGAACTTAAGTAATATCTCACCCACCATCCCCCTCAACATATCCATAAAACTAGGAGTTATCAAAAATGTGCATATCAGAGCTTTGTGTTCCCATGACGAAGTTGTCACCTACAAGTCTCTTTTCCAGGAATTTCGTGACGTCTTCGCATGGAGCTACGAAGAAATGCCAGGGATTGACCCCGACATTGTGGTACATGAGATTAAGACATACCCAAGTGCTAAACCTGTCCGGCAATGACTTCGTACGGTCCACCCACGTAAAGCAACCACTATCAAGCTTGAAGTTGAGAAACTTCTCAAAGATGGCTTTATTTACCCTGTGGCTCTAACTGACTAGGTTTCCAATCTTGTTCCGATTGACAAGAAACAAGTCACAATCCACGTGTGCGTTGATTATAGAGACATTAACAAAGCTTGTCCTAAAGACAACATTCCTACCCCCTTCGTTGACCAGATTGTTGACGATTGTGCCGGAAGTGAAATCTTCTCTCTGATGGATGGTTTCTACGGATACAATCAAATCAATATCGTACCCGTGGACCAACACAAGACTGCTTTTATTTGTCCTTGGGGCACTTTCGCCTACCAGAAACTTCATTCGATTTAAAGAATGCCGGTGCAACTTTTCAACGTGCTATGTCTTACGCCTTTCATGATATAAAGCACATTGTGCAACCATATCTCGATGACTTACCCGCTCATTCCATGCACCGTGTAGATCATCCAATACACCTCTGCGCCATTTTCCTTCGATGTCAGTTTTACCATATACACTTGAATCCCCACAAATGTGTTTTTTTGCATAGAATCAGACCGAATTCTAGGCTTTATTGTTTCACGTCAAGGGATCAAGGTAGATACTTTGAAGGCCGAGGTGATCCTCAATCTCCCTCCTCCTTCCTCACTTCATCAGTTACAAAGTTTGCAAGGGAAGGTGAACTTTCTTCGTCGTTTCATCCCGAACTATGCTGATCTAAATCTTGTATTTATGCGACTTCTCAAGAAAGGTTATGAGTTTGTATGGGATACCACTGACGAAAAAGATTTCAAATATTTGAAACTATATTTAACACGTACCCCATTAATCTTCCCACCTGATTATAGTCGGGATTATTTCCTTTACCTCACAGCCTCGGACTATACCATCGCTATGGTTCTAGTCCAGGAGGATGATTCTCATGACGAACATGTCATTTATTACTTAAGTCGAAGTCTCACGACTACCGAAACCAAGTATTTACATGTTGAAAAAATAGCCTTGGTAGTCGTCCAAGCTGTTCAACGTTTTCGACACTATATCCTTTTACGCAAGACTACGGTGATTTCTAACTACAACCCTATGAAAGACATTATTACACGTCAATTTCTAGGGGGAAAATAATCCAAATGGATCGTAATACTCCAGGAGTTTGACTTAGAATTTGAACGCACTAAGTCCAAGAAATCCTTGGTGTTTGCCGAGTTGTTATGCGACCTTCCTTGCTCTAAGACAAAAAATGTAGCAGAATATTCATTACCCGATGAATCCCTTTTCCTGATCAGTTCTGACAACCTTTGGTATGGAGATATCATGATATATCTCCAGACCCAGACTTTTCGACACAATTTGTCTAGCACTGACCGTCGTCGAATACGCTACCAGGCCCATCAGTATATTATCCTCGGTGATACTCTTTATCATCGTGGGATTGACTCCATTTTTTGACGCTGCCTCACATTTGACGAAGCTAAGAAAGCCCTAAATGACTGTCATTCTGGAGCCTGTGGTGGTCACATGTCTGGGTATGCTACTGCCTAGAATATCTTACGAGTGAGGTATTTTTGGCCTTCTTTATTCAACGATTGTATAATTTCTGTACAAAAATGTCATGCTTGCCAAGCCTACAACAATAAAATACAATCACACCCTGCTCCTCTACACCCTATGGTCTCCATTGGTCCTTTTTTGAAATGGGGTATCGATTTCATGACATGTCACCCTCACTCGGTCGGAGGGCATGGATACATTATTGTAGCCGTAGATTATTTTACAAAATGGGTCGAGGCGATGCCAACATTCGACAATACCGGAAGGACTACAACATTATTTATATTCAATCACATCATTGCTCGGTTTGGTGTTCCTCAAGCTATCGTTACTGACCACGGTAGCCACTTTAGAAACTTCATGATGTCTGAACTCACTGAAAATTTGGGTCTTCTCCATGAAAACTCAACACCCTATTACCCACAAGCCAACGACCAAGTTGAAGCAATAAAAAAAATCCTCATTACCATGCTTCGACGAATGATAGGGATTCACAAAACGAGTTGGCACACGATGTTGTTTTCAACATTGTGGGCTTACTAGACATTTGTTAAGTCTGCTACTGGGTTTACACCATTAATGGTCTAGAAGCCATCTTGCCAATTGAATGTGAGATACCCTCCCTAAAAATAGACGTCAAACTTATCCCAAACACTTCTGTCGAAGAAGAACATCTGTTGTATATCATGCAATTAGACAAAACCCATCGCAATGCCACCCTAGTTATAGAAGCCCAGAAGAAACACATCAAAGCCCAATACGACAAACATGTCAAGCCACGCGTTTTCTCCAAGGGTGATCTGGTTCTCCTTTACGAACAAGATAGAGATATGCTAGGAGTCGGAAAATTTGAAGCTATGTGGCGAGGTCCTTATATCGTCAGACGAGTTTTGGAGAAAGGAGCTTACGAGTTGGTGGACTATGACGGTATCCCTTTGAGTGAACCCAGAAATGGGTTGTACTTAAAGAAGTACTATGCTTAAGATCACCTGTGCATGAGTGCTTGTATTTTATTTTATCATACTTTTTGTGTGTTACTTTAGTATGATTTTTCGTTATTTGGTCTCTGCCCTCGACCACTTATCTTGCATTGTTCTTGGTTTCCAGATGTCAGAGTCTTCGTTACCCCACATTGGCTTCACTGACGACGCTAGTCGTAGTACTCAGAACCTTTCTTCTGCTGCATGGGCAATTTACACCCCTACAAACGAACTTATCAATCTACGAGGTTTGTGCCTCGGTCGTGGGACCAATAATATTGTAGAATATAGCGTCGTCATCGAATTGTTGATTGATTCTATTTCGCTTGATATCCTCCACTTGGTTATATGACTCGATTCACATCTAGTAGTACTATAGTTAAGTAATGTCTATTCTATCCGAAGTCCTACTTTATTGCGGGTATATTTACGAATTCGCCTCTTGGAACGTTATTTTGATTATATCGAATATCAACACATTCCTAGATGTCTAAATACATTGACTGATGCCTTAGCTAACTATGTGTTAGACAGACATTTGGGACATTTATAAAACAATCACACAACACATGTATAATACAACACAAAATAAGCCGGTAGAAGCCGTATATATGTATATAACGATCAAAAGTTTTTACAAAGAGTTTATGTCCAAGGATCAAGATCTCAAAATACGAATCCCGTAGCTTCTACAAAATAGCATCATGGATGACGCTCACGATAACACACAACTACTCGGGCTACCCTACGGAGTAGTCGACTGAGAGACTCAGACATGCCCACAGTATGGCCCTGGTAACGTCTCGGGATCTCCCCAATAGCAATGTCCGTGACATCCGCAGTCAACCCCTCTAAGTTCTGTTCCACTGCCTCATAGTCCTCAGCATCCCATCTCGCCACTGGAGATGCTTCTCCTCGCCTTTGTATGGGAGACGTTCCTGGAGGTCGATACGGCCCCACATCTGTGTCATAATTTTTATTTATTTTTATTAGTCCTTGGACAAACATAAAAACATTTATATCATAAAATTTGCAAAAACATTAAAAAGAAAAAAATGTGTACTTATCACCTAAGTCACCCCACTGGGCATCCTTAGGCAAGACCAAATCTAGATCCCCTCAGAAATCCAAACCGACATATGCGTAGTCATTGATCATCAACATCTGGGGCCTCAAACATACAAAAAATGAATCATTATACTTGATTATAGGCCCTGCTATGTGTCGAGCCATGAGGTTACACCACCTCAGCATCCTTGGATCCTGTGGGGCCGGTAAACCCCAATCAACTTGTAGTTGCAGTAGTGGGACCCTATCGAGGAAGAATGACACCAAAAGTGACCCGTACCCAAACTGCTTCAAGTCAACCTTTCTGCACTTCGTCAATTGTCTCTTCATACTACGGAGAACTGCGTCTGACTAGTTGAAAACCTGAGGCTCTATGCACTCTATGGCATATTGGAAATAGATTTGGAGAGCCATGTGCAGAGCCGTGCTCCCAGCCATGTGTGCAATAGTAAAAAAGATAGTCCGTAGGGTCAAATATTGGACCCCCCAAATGGAAACCTTACCCTTGCTTCTCTTTGCATCGAGAACACAATATTGGCGAACGTACTTGCTCATAGGGAGTCTGTCGCCTCTACCTCCGGTAAAAGTAGCATGGTATCCACGTTGTGAGAATCCCGTCCGAAAATAGATATCCTCGATATCTAATGTCAGCGTATGGACTCCCACGTGAAATAACTATTGATCCACGTCCCACATATGGACCAGGTATTCTAATAACCTGAGTTGGGCTCTCATGCCTGGGATCCTAAAAATTTTCAAGAGCCCACATTCTCGGAGGGTAGCGACTATACTCGGGTCATTCTCGATGATGGCGTCATCCTCCTCATGTTCTATTTCCCTCCATTCCAACATCGTGATGGTCATACACCTGCAATAGATCCATCAGAGGGAAGTCAACAACTTGTTTTAAACTCTTGCATATTTTTTATTGAGCAAAACCACACTTTAAAATCCATTTTTCGGCCCTCGCAGGTGAACCTTTTGTACAATGCGAGATTCTCGCAGGTGTCCTGAAGCCCACCTGCGAGAATGCTTGAGCGCGTGTTTCGACCCTAAAATGGACTCAAAACTCTAAAAATTGCCAATAAAACCAAAAATAAACCATGGAAAAGTTGGAGAATCAGGAGATTACCTCGTTGGTTGAAACCATTCGCCGAATGATCGCCTGTGCCTCCCACAATCGAGCAAAGAAATTTGAGGGAAAATGAGGTATGTTGGACAAGTTTTTGGCAAAGTAACAATGAAATGGTAAAAAGTCCTTTTCACCCATATGTATTCACTTTTTACTATTTCTTATTGATTTTTTATATTATTTTTATTGCTTTGCTTATAAAACCTAATACCCTAATAGCCTTGTGAGTATGGTTTTTCACAGATATAACAACTTCGAAGTCCGAACGAGGGGGTACGGGTGTTTTTTCTTTTTGTCGCATGTGCGACTACTTTTTTAGGGTTTTTGTAGGAAAAACCTCGAGCTCAGTTTTCATTCGTTATCATGCTCGAAAATATATGAGAATGTGAACGAGTATACTTTTTATCGTCTTTTCGTACTCGTCATGGTAACACGAAAACGACGAACGTAAGGTAGTATACTTTAAGCTCTTTTCACGATCCATAAAAACGAAAATATTGCTGATCGACCTTATTATTTGAATAAAACATCTGTTGAGCAATAGTTTATCTCTTTTTCGGTCTCATCAGAGTACTTTACAAAAAAGGAACTGGGAGAGTTCTCTTTAAGTGTTTTTCATACTCTCAAAAAATGAAAAACCCCCGAGTTTTCTATCCTTGGACTCGTTAAACAAACATCGAAAGACCCGTAATGGGACCGAACCACTCCTTCCTAGGGTTTGTTAAATATACTCCGAGGGACTCATCCGAAGGATGAGCTTACATTGACAAGCATATGTTATCCTCCTCGATCTTGTGTAAAAATAAAGAGGTACTCGCCAGAGATGCTGAGGGAAATTTTGGGAAAGGGATATGTTTTCATATTCGTATTAATGGCAGTAAGAGTCACTCTTGAAAATGACACCCCCTATTCATCATTTGAATCTGGATTGGGAAATCCATTCGTCTCTCGCTTGAATTTCTACAAGGTCATATCTTTGGTCCTCTTTGAGTCAGTGCTGCCAAGTCCTTGATCGTGTCGTTCATATGTTCAAGAGAAGTTCGAACGAGCCCTCTATTGAGTCGACCATCTGCAGTTGTCCATTCTTACTATGCCGACCTTCCCTGTGTCCATTTCAACCCATATTCATACTTTGTTTCACCCTCAAAATCTGTTACTTATTTCGTGTCATTGATGGGGGATACATCAAGGCCCTCTTGTGACGAGTCTTGTTCCATCGACTCCAACTCATTATATGGAAATGAGACTTAGAAATCATTTAGTACCTTGGAACCTGCATTCCTCAATGGCAGGTCTCTTCACTTTCAACAGGGGTTTCACATCATTGATCCCTGATCGAGAGATTCCGCTGAGTGCTCGACTTCATCTCATTCATTCACATTCATTCGGATTGTACTTCAATACCTTGGGAGTCATTGACATCAATGGTGATTTCCCTCGCACTTGTTAACGGTTTTCATCAATGCCCGGTAATGAAGTGGTTTCTACCATGTTCGACTTCATCACATGTAATCACATGGCTAGATTCATATTTTCAGGTAACAAGATTGAAGACCCTGGGTCTCATCTTTTTGATCCAGGCTGCGATGGAGTATGTATGATTTGTATTGACACATAGATCCACTTTGTATGTCACGTGGCTATGTCTTAATTCAAGTCTTCTCACATAGATCCACAGTGTATTCCTAGTGGCTATGTATCATTTTGATGACATGGATCCATGGTGTATGATTGGTGGCCATGATCTACATTTATGATTCCATTCATTTGTGATCTGAGCATGGGAATGCCTACCTCAAAACTGGTATTATATTCTACAGATGCTTGGTTGTTTACAGATTTCCGATTAGGTGCGCTCCTTGTTTCTAACACACACACACACGCATTTTACAAAGTATTTCGGTCACAAGTTCCAGCCTCATGCTTTAGGGGGCATTCTGTTACACATTATTTTGGTCACTCTGGTGATGTCTCTATAAGTGATGTATTCAGGCTCCCACAATGACTTTTTGCCTGAGAAAAGTGACTGTTGTCTTCTTCCCAAAAACACATTTTTAAGATGAGTTCATAGGCTGCCTATGTTATAGGGTGAAAAAATCCTTCATTCTCGTAGACAACACAAACTTAGGGTGTGAACTATTCATAGTCTTCTCTATAGGTAGGGTGCGAACCTGTTTCAAAGATTGGAAAAGAGAAGAGGTCACAAATGTTAGAAGGGAATCTTCTAGAAAATGAGTTGGCATTCACATGGTTGGCATCCTACTGACTTCTCAGATTTAGTGGGATCATCCTCATCTATGTAACCATCTCTCCTTCTCCTATATATTGAAAGGTTTCTCATGGAAAAGGTTAAGCAAGATTGAATGAAGAATTGGTGAAAGAATTGCATGAAGAAATATGCTTGGATAGAAGCTTAAAGACTCTATTTGGTCTATCAAGTTGTACTGGATCTTCTTCATGCAAATATAGAGCAAGTGTGTGTGTTGGAACCAAGGGTCACTGAAAGGAAGCTTGCAACATCAAGGCGATCTGGTTGTATCTTCTACTTTCATTTAATATAATATAGCGGCATGTCCCTTTCCCATAAAATCACTCTTATTTTATTGCATAACTCCTCGATCATATGCATAGGTTGACATTGAATATACTTTGCTATATTCACTTGGGTTGGTTTGTGTAGTCTTGGAACTGATTTCACAAGAGCACCAGAGTGAAGCGGGAACAACAGAGACCTAAGGAAGGGATATAAAGGTATGTCACTCATTCCTTCTTAGTAGTAGATTCAATGACTGCAACTTAGAGAAAGAGTCATGTCCTATCCTGTCCTATTTTGTTCTAGATCCAGGTGGATATAGGGAGATCTGTTAGTGTTCGTACCTACCGATTTATCCAGTAACAAAAACATGGACACTTCAATATCACAGGAAAATAAGATGAAGAATAAAGCTGAATTTTATTAAACAATAAGTCTCAAATCAAGCTACATAATCGGAGAGCTAAAGTTTCATCAAAACTTTACAATACGGGAGCCTATCTCAACCATCGACCCTAAAAAAATATCAAAATTACATATTTATACTCAGGACTGACTACAACCACCAGAAGAGCAGTTGAATTAGGCATTGGAGGATTTACATTCTAAGTCTATACTGTAGACTGTGCATGCAGTCTTCTGTCAAACACGAGCTCTTACGTATGAACCTTCTCTGTCAGACTGCACATGCAACTCTCTGTCAGACGTGAGCTCAGATTTTCCAGTCCTTTCTGGATTTCCATTTATGGAAGGAGATGATGTCTCAACTACCTCCTTCTCTTTCATTAACTACCTACATCAGGATTAGGATGTAGCCCAATTCAACTCTGCACCTGAAAAATGTGTTGGCCGCACCTCTAAAATTTTGCCAATTGGATATTCACTGGACGTTTGCAGGGAACACTGACAGGTGGATGTGGACACTGACGATGGGGGGTTGGCAAGATTATTGGTGCAAATTGGCATGGAGAAGCAAGTGAGAAATGGCCAAGTAGAAGGAAGCGATTGGCGGAGCGGTTACTGGGAAAGCGTGGGCACTGGTATGTGGGAGATGTGGTGTATAGAAATAGGGGATGTGGAAAAGGGGAAGGACGCGGAGGAAGAGGGGTGTGATTGGTCAGGGGGGAAACACGACAGTGTGACAGAGGTGAGATGGAGGGTAAGTGGGGGACACATGTCGGGATGTGACAGGGAGAGATGTGACAATGGAAAGGGGACAGACACGCGGGTGATGTGAGTGGAGGACATGTGTCGGAGTGAGTGAGGGTGGTAAAGGAGGGCAATAAGGAGGTTTACTCAGAGGGGGGGTAAGTGGTAAGTGGTAA
>SNQJ01S0019721.1:35372-50424 GCA_010110895.2 Picea sitchensis
AGTGGGGGGGTCCGATATGTAACACGGACCGTAGATCTGAGAACACAGATCTCAGCCGCTGAGATATGCACGATCCCTAGCACAACGCGCCAAGGCTTCCCAACCACCAAAAAATTAGGATAAGAGCCAAAAGTGGGTCGCGCTACGACCCTTTTCTTCATTTTTTCACCAAGGGGTTATTTCCTAAGGGAAAAACACCCTTTCTATCAAACTATGTGCTAATAGGTAGATTTGTCAATATCATCAACACTCCCAACATGATTATCAATGGCTAGTGTATTTCCACCTTACTTTTTTTTCTTCTTCTTGTTCTTCCTTTTCTTCTTCTTCTGAGCCTCCTAGTTACTAGCATTTAGACTTTCACCAGGTGAGGAAGAAGAAACGAAAGAAGACCTTACTAGTGAAGAAGGAAGAAGGTCAAAATGAGGTTGATGCTCTTGGGGTGGAGGGATTGCAATCGAAACACCAAGATCATTCGGGATAACTGGAGTGGATAACAACCATACTGGTAATCCTATAGTGAATCCAAGAAGAATCAATGTGGCAATGTAAGGAGGACCAACATTTCCAAAAGAAGGAAAAATGTAAGGTTCCCCATGAAACGGGTTCCTTTGTTGATAGTCCCAAGAAATGTTGTCATAGGAACAGACTCAAACTAGGTTGCTAAATCAAATAACACACATTATCAAAGTCTCTATAAGATGAGTTCAAGCAAACAACTCCCTTGTAATAGGGAAAAAAGGAAGTAATGATCTTCTGGATATGGGAGATGAGGCCGTCAAAGAAGATATGAAAAATAATTACCCCAATCTCCACATAACATCCCTTCTTAGTGAAAGCAACCCTTGCTTCATGGGGACACCCTCCAAGGGTACTAAAAGTGTGATACAACCTCTGCCTTAGGTTCTGTGGGAATCCCCCCCATAGTCACCTCTCTAGATACCTAGGAAAGGTTACTAGGGTTACCAACTCGCAGTTGGCCTCCGGGGGGTACAGTCGACAGTCGAGACCGAACATATGGGAAGGATAAAAAAGTCCAATGCTCTTCTAAAGGATTGAAAACAAGTGGACCAATAATACTCCTGAGAACCTCGAATGGATTCGATATTCACGAATCACCCAAACCAAATGAACGAGTAACACTCAAGAAAACCCCCAATATACTCTCTTTCCATTACAATTGGTCAATCTTTGGAGGGGTAATCTTTGCTTCTCTTCCGCACATGATCTCATGTTTATCCCCTGTGTGAGAGGGGGTTCCCAGCTATGTCTATATTACAGTTGGATTTTGTCACTCTTTAGTGTTCTACAGTCTTGTTTCAATGGCCTTGGAGAATTTACTCTCCACCCTACAACCAAGGCTCTAAAATCCTAGACTTGTTGGTTTTCTATAAAAGAAAAAATCTAATTGATTTTATATTAGGCACTTGTTCCTTTTATGATTTTTGTTACTCAAAAGGGTAAATGGAAGTGAAAATATATGGTGTTATCACTCTGACTCCAAGAAGACTTCAAAAGAAAAAATGAATGGAATTCAATATTTAGTTTTGATGAATCCTATCTACAAAAAGGAGCAAGAGGTTTCAAGAAAAGAAACAATTGTAACATTCAATGAAAGAAACATGAACTACTCTTTGAATGCAAAAGGTGTTTTTTATATGAGTCAAAGAAACTATAGGATACATGATTAAAATGCAATTTACTTTGCTTCAAAATGCACGCTAAAATATGCTCCATCCACTAACTAGAATGCAAGAATTATTCAAGAATTATTGTTTGTTTTCAAATGCAATGAAATGATTTCAAATGCAATGTTTTATTCTTCCTTACTTTCAATTAAATATTTTAATGTCGAGGCAAAGGATTACAAAGCCAAAAATCCAAACAAAACATCCACTCAAGAAGGAACTGAAAAAATCCAAATGTCAGAATGCTTCTAACACAAGAATACACATATGGAAAGTAGAAAATAACACTTCTTGTAACCTCGAAAATTGAGTGGCAAGATTCAAGGATTAATGTCAAGTTGCAATAAGATAACAGAGCTTCAAACACTCAAAGGATCAAAAAAATTCCAAAGAAAACCATAAGAAGCTCAAAAACAATGCTCAAAGCAACACTTGCAATCCCAAATCAATGAGGAAGACTTCAAAATCAATCAAGTAAAACACTTAGAAAGTCTTGAAATCAAGATAACAAAAGTTTGAGAACCTTCGTAATGAGGATCAAACTACTGGTATGGTAGACCTTAACCAAAGGGTCATGTTATCCGAAGGTAGTCATGCACATTTCAAAATTTGACGGATTTGCAAACTCAAAAGAGGAAAGAAAAGGTGATAATCACTCAACTTCAATCAAGAAAATCCAAAATCAAGTTTAGAGGACTCTAATGCAAATATCTGAGTCGAGAATATGAGAAAGCAAAGGAAAAATGAGCTCAAAACTAACCCAGGAAGGAGATCGATGCTCCTATAATAAGGTAGACATGGCATTGAAAAGAGGTCAACGCTCCTCAAAACACTAACATGGAGCATTTATAAGGGTTTTCAACGCTCTGCAGGCCACTATAAGGGACTGTTGAAGCTTAGAAGTGGTCGAAAAAGCACAAAATATTTCCCACATTCAACAAAGATTAGGAAGAGTTCAAGCATCAAAATAAAAAAGAATCAAGAGATAAATAAGATTCAACAAGATAAAAGAAACCAAGGAAGACTATTAAAAGTTCAATCCCTAGTGGATTCACCAATTTTCTGTTATGGTAAAGTTCCCCCTGCGGACAAGTGAAACCCCCCTTTGGATCAAGACCCCTTCTTTGATCCAATGATGGAAGAAAACAAATGGATACTAACTTCCCTTTAGACCTACTTCAACAATCAGAGAAAGAGGAAAGAGATGGATGTCATACCTTTTTATGATGGCTATCCTTATTGGTCCAACCTTTGACCTTGATGACCAAGCTCCTAGGAGAAAGATAGGACCTGCAATGAATAAAGAGGAATCTCCTTTATTCTACTATATATAGTTAGGTGACAATAGATATATCTATGCATTGGCATGTTTTTATAGGAAGAGTGTTCTTGTCATTGATGGCAAGAACAAAAATGACGATGATGTACAGGAAAAGCATAAGCTCAGGAGGAGAAGAGAATAGTATGTAGAGATCAAAGCTCGAAAGGAAAAGCGTAAGCTCAGGGTGAGAAGCCTCAACAATCATCCAATCAATAAATTGACCGTGTTGATTGTCTAATATTTCATACGTCGGTCATATGAGTGACTGTGGACTTGAGAACCGTTGGAGGATCGTGACCGTCAGATCTATAAGCCAGATCAACAACAGGGATGAATTGCAGAGAGAGAAAGAAGAATTAAACAACTTGCTATTTCTAATCCCGCAATTGGTCTAGATCGTCAGATCTCATAAACCCAAATATCGACAATTGTGGTTGATCTAACAAACGATCAGATTAAGTCAGATTAAGTCGTGACCGTCGGATGCACAATCGCCAGATCAATGATAGGGATAGATTGCAGAGTTCGAAAGGAGAATTAAATATCGTGCTATTTCCAATCCTGCAATTAGTCAAGACCATCGGATCTTATAGCCTCGAAGATTGACGATTGTGGTTGACTCACCAACAACACACAACTTCAAATTGTGGAGTTTTGGTGATGAGTTAAATCACTCGCAAGTTGTGCTTCCACAACCATCCTTGATCATTGATCTGCTTCGAGTGTCTTCACGACCGTTGGATCACTTTTAAGTGGAAGGACAAAATAATCCAGAAGAGCAGCACCGAATATGATCGAGCCATCGATCTAAGAACATGATCGACGAACAACATTTGGTTCATGTTAAAAATTGTGAGGAGGTTACTGCTTGAGGAATCTCACTTCAGAAGAATTGGCAACTTGAAAGTCTAATTACCTGAAGCCCAAAAATTTGAAATGAGTAAGGACCATCAAATCTGGAGAAAATGTGATGACCATTGGATCACCTTAAGTGGAAGGACATGACAGGCAAGGGCTGAGATCTGAGATCTCGATCACCCTAATTTCCGTCATTCGTCCGATCGAAATAAATGGAAGGATAGGATAAGAAAAGATGGACAACCATTGGATTTAATCCAAAGAAAAGATGCATCATAGACAGATCAAGCCGTTGATATAAGATCTTGATGCAACAAACATCATTTGTTTCGGGTCTAAAGATGTGAGGAGGTTACGCTCTGAAAAAATATCAATTCAAGAATTCAATTTGAGATTTGAAATCCCTGAAGCCCGGAGAACTGGAGAGCCGAAATAAATTCTCGGCCATTGGATCATCCGAAGAATATGTCAATCATCAGATCGTCTGAAGAATATCTCAAGCATTGGATCGTATGTAGTGAATCTGGGTCGTCTGATCTAGAGCGTAAGTTTGATATTTGATATTTCAGAAGTCTGGAGACCCGAAAGAGATCTCAACCGTAGATCGAGAAAGGGGATGCAGAACCATTGATCTGGTTGAAAGTTCAAAGCCTCAAAGTAGAGGCAGAGTCGTTGATTGAGAAGGACAGTTTTCTGCGGATCATCGACTCAGGAATATTGGCATACAAAATAAAGCAGGGTTTGATATTTGAAACTCCCGAAGCCCGAATCACAAAATAAATCAAATCCATTGATTTAGGGAGGTTGTATCTGATCCACAGATCGTGAAAGAACAAATTTGAACCGTCCCTTCAGGAGCACCATCAATATCATGACATCGACAGTCTCATCGCATTTTGGGGTCAGAACATGCTCGGGTCTTAATTTTTCATGAGCAGGCTGCAATCAAAACCATGGCATTTTCAAAGGCTTACGTGGAGCTCTGTAGTGAATTGTGGGGCGAAAAGAAGATTTCCCTCAAACCAACTTTGGCCACGCCCACAATCGCATGGTCACATGAGAGCATCACCCAAGGTCACATCAGTGGAAGATTGAGGAAGGATCTAGCACTGCTAGGCTCCATATCGGAGGTTACACATTGAAAAGTAAAAAAGCCTCTACGTGTATAATCCAAAAGCGTTGATCAAACTGAATTTGATCGAAGGGTTGTTGTTTCACTTCATGGTTTCTTGATCAGTTACGATTCAGTTACACTAACTGAATCATTTTTTTGGGGCGTTGGAATCATGTCTCTTGAGCATTCTCAAATTCCCAACATGGGCGTTGGAGATTCAGAGATTAATGGATGATGAGAGCATGAATAAAATAAATATGTCGTGACAAAGGAAGGTTGTTGTTTCTCTGTAAAAAGTAGTCGAACTGTAAGCAATGAAGTTTACAACATGAATTGAGGGAGAAAATGCAGAGATGAAGAATATAAGCTAGACAGAGAAGAAATGGTGAAAACAACAGACTGTACGAGAACTTAAGATCAAGAAGATGTGAGAAGGAACACACTGATGCAGGAAGAGCAAAGAAGTGTAGTAGAACAATGATGAGACTAGTAATCCATTGATAAATATTGTATCACTGTAATAAATTTCAGAAAGAAAAATATTTATATTTCAGGGTGGTAGGGTGGTGCTAGGGAGGACTTTTGTCCTCAGAGTTTCAAGTGGGTGCTTGAACACATGGAGTTGTATCTTCCATCTGGTTGCATCCAAAAAAACCAAGGTGGTAGGGTGGTGCAAGGGAGAACCATTGTTCTATGTTTTACAGGTTGGTGCCTGTGTGACTGGAAGTTGGTGCTTCCATCCAGTTGGTGTTGGAACACTCAGGGAGTTGGTTCTTCCTTCTAGTGGGTGCTAGAGAAACCAGAGAGTTGGTGCTCTCAACAAGTTGCAACTTGTTAAAGAATAGGTTGTAGCCTCATTTTGAGTTGGTTCTCAAAGATTGATGATGTACGAAACATAAAAGACTTCCTATCATTCTAAGAAGAAGATGTTTTCTCCCTTTATGGATTTCCTCATGAATATATGGCTCTGTGTATACCATAAGTGTGATTGATGTCTATTATTTATGTTGTTCATGTCTTACATAATCTTGATGCTCACTTGGAGAAGATTAATAATATTTCAATAGGAAAAAAATTGTTTAAGCACAGTAACAACTGATTCACCCCCCCCCTCTCAGTTGTCATAGTAATTTCAACAATTGATATCAAAGCAGGTTCCTTTTATATAAGGGTAGATCCTAGTGCTTAAACATGACTAGCCATGAAGGAACTTCAACCAATAAGGGCCCCCTGTTCAATGGAACAAACTTTGCCTTCTGGAAAGTTAGGATGAGAACCTACATAATGGCTTTAAGTGTAGATGTTTGGGATGTGGTAGAGACTGGTTATGTAAAGCCAGTTGTACTAGATTCTAAAGATGATAAGTTAGACTTTAGCTTCAATGCAAAGGAAATGAATTCTATCTTGAGTGGGCTTGCTAAAGATGAATTTGTAAAAACAATGCAACTTCATTCTGCCAAAGAGATGTGGGATAAACTCATTAGTAGTTATGAAGGAAATGAGAAAGTAAAGGATGCCAAGCTTCAAACCTACAAATTACAGTTTGAACAACTAAAGATGAAAGAGGATGAAACTGTTGGGAAGTACTTTCTGAGAGTTGAAGAACTAGTAAATGAAATGAAAGGACTTGGTGAAAAAATTGAGTAAGCCTCTTTAGTTCAAAAAATTTTGAGATCTCTGCGAGACAGGTTCAACCCAAAGGTCTCTGCTATAGAAGAAATTAGTGATCTAAAAGCTCTGCCTTTTGATCAACTTCTAGGAACGTTGACTGCATATGAAATGAGGATAGTTAAAGATAAACCCACCTCTAGAGAAGCATCATTTAAAGCAGATAAGAATGAGGATTCTGAGCCTGATGAAATTGAAGAAAAATTTGTGAGAAGACTAAAGAAAGGATCAGGCAAGTACCAAGGCAAGTTTCCCTTCACATGTTTTAACTGTGGAAAAATAGGTCACTTTTCATCTAAGTGTCCACACAAGAAGAAGGACCAGAACGTTGAAGGTGAAGAGAAGTACAAATCCAAGAGATTTGGTAAAAAGAAAATTTTATGTGTAAACAATGATGACTCTTCAGGAGACACAGATAATGATTCTGCTTGTGAAGATAAGGTTAATGAATTTATGCTTATGGCCAAAGAGGATTATGATAATAAAAGAACAGGAAGTGATGCTAATGATGAAGAAGTTGTGGTTGAATTGGAAGGAGAACTGGTCAGTGCTCTAGAAGAAATTTATAGACTCAGATTTAAGAAGAAAAAGCAAAAACAATTGCTAATACAGTTCGAGAAAGACAGTCAAAAACCTGATGAAGACTTTGCCCTGCTAAAAGTGGAATTAGAAGAGGCAAAGAAAATAGAGGACATTCTGAAACATCAGTTATCAGAGAAGAAGGCAAGATGTGAAGCCTTGGAAGAAGAGGTAGTAAAAAACAGAAAAGAGATGAAGAAGTTTAAGGCATTGTATCTACAAAATCTTCCAAGCATTAAAGCCTCAACAAAACTAAATGACATTCTGAGCAAACAAATATCTCCTTTGTTGAAGACTGGTTTAGGCTATGTAAGTGGTTCAAGTAGAAAACAACCAGAAAGCAAAGAGTCAGTAAATATGATCAAGTTCCAAGTCAACAGACAATCAGACCATGTGAGTACTCTGCCACCAAAAGCGAATAAATACAAGATGATCCCTGATAAAAAAAAAATGCCAAGAAGAAGTCCATACTTCAGGTACCAAAATTTATTCCTTGGTTACTATTTTTTCTAATTTTGGTCATAAGATTGCAAATTTTCAAATTAAGTTTAGAGACATGCAACTGAGGAGGTCAAGAAATAAAACATCTTTGCAACATAGAACTAAACAACCAATGAGTAGACAAAGTTGAACCAATCACTTTGACTTATTGAAAAATGAGCTCAAATGCTATAACTGTCATAACTTCAGCCACAAAGATGTAAAATGCCATATGAAGAATTACAAAGAAGATCCAATGATAAAACCCTTAGCTAGAAACGCTAGCACATGGAAAAAGAAAGATAGTGAAAAATGTGGTCTAGTACTTTCAGCTCAAAAACAAAAATACCCCTGGCATATAGACAGTGGATGTTCCAAGCACATGACTGGAGACAAGGATAAGTTTATGTCTATAAATAAAAGAAAAACAAGAAATGTGACCTTTGGAAATGATGAACTAGGTAAAATCAAGGGTAAAGGGATGGTGAGTTTGAGTAATGGCAAAGAAAAAGCTCAGGATGTTCTGCTTGTAGATGGGCTGAAACATAAGTTTCTCAGTGTAAGTCAAATGTGCGACAGAGGATGTGAACTGGTGTTCACTTCCAAATATTGTAATAAAAAGTCTGTAAACTCAGGACAAGTGGTGGCTAAAGGCATAAGGACAGATAATAATGTATATGTGCTGAAAGAAGATAGAGAAGAGTGTCATCTAGGCAGACATGATGAAATTTGGCTATGGCATAAGAGACTTGGACACCTAAATTTTGATCATCTAATCAAACTTAGTAACAATGGGGTAGTAAAACATCTTCCAAAGATATCAAAGCCATATGATTCTGTATGTAAACCTTGCCAAATAGGAAAGCTTACCCGGACATAGTTTAAATCTAAGAACTTTGCATCAATAGAGAAACCTCTTCAGTTAGTACATATGGATTTATGTGGACCATCAAGGAAGGAAGGTACGGGAAAAGAAAATTATTTCATGTTGATTATCGATGATTATTCTAGACTTACATGGGTTGCCTTTCTGAAAGAAAAATTTGAAGCATTTGAAAAATTCAAAGTGTTTAAGGCTCTGACTGAGAATCACACATGAAAAAGATTGAAGGTAGTAAGGTCTGATAGAGGAGGAGAGTTTAGTTCACGAGACTTCAAGGAGTTTTGTGATAAACATGGGATCAAAAGAGAGTATATTATTCCAATGACTCCACAACAAAATGTAGTAGTTAAGAGGCAAAATAGATCAGTTTAGTAGATGGCAAGATCAATTATGAATGAAAAGAATATTTCTCAGACATATTGGGTAGAATCAATTCATACAACTGTACATATTCTTAACAAAGCTCATCTCAAGCCACAAAGTGACAAGACTCCTTATGAACTATGGTTTAGAAGATATGCTTCAATCAAACATTTTAAAGTCTTTGGGAGTAAATGCTATATCAAGAATAATGATGAAAATATTGGAAAATATGATGATAGGGCTGATGAAGGTATATTATTAGGGTATGCTACAAACAGTAAAGGATACATATTCTATAATAAGAGGCTGCATAAATTGGTTGATTGTATTGACATAAAAGTTGATGAATAAATCCCGGTACGAGATGTAAGAGGTGTTGAATCAACAATAGAGGATATAGTTGAAGTTGAAGATGAACAAGTCCAAGAATCAGAAAGAGAAGACTCTGAATCGGATGAAGATACAAATACTCAAGCAGACCCAAATCAGAAGACATCATCAAATCCTCCCTCCAGAATTACTCAAAAGAATCATCTTGCAAGTCAGATAATTGGTGAGAAAGACAAAGGTGTACAAACTAGGAGAAGGATAATCAAAGACATCAAACAATCACATATAGCCTTCATATCCATGGTGGAACCCAAGAACTTTAATGAAGCCAGTAAATATGTAAACTGGTTAAAATAAATGAATGAGGAGCTGGATCAGATTGAGAAGAACAATACTTGGGAGCTTGTTCCTAGACCTGCAGATAAGAATGTAATTGGCTCAAAATGGGTGTTTAAGAATAAAATGAATGAACAAGGACAAATTGTTAAGAATAAAGCTAGATTGGTCTGTAAGGGGTATGCATGAGTTGAAGGACAAGATTTTGATGAAACCTTTGCACCAGTGGCAAGATTGGAAGCCATCATAATATTTCTTGCCTATGCATGTCATAAGAACTTTAAAATATATCAGATGGATGTTAAGTCATCATTTCTTAATGGAGATCCAGAAGAAGAAGTATATGTGGAGCAACCTGAAGGATTTTCACTGACAGATAATCTTGACTATGTTTGTAAGTTGAAAAAGGCATTATATGAACTGAAACATGCACCATGAGCCTGGTATTATAGACTAGACAAATTTCTATAGGACAAAGGGTTCAAGAAAGGTATTGTTGATAGTAACCTATACATTAAGTCTAGAGGTGATGATTTATTATTTGTTTTGGTTTATGTATATGACATTATTTTTGGATGTACCAATGACCCTTCAGTTCAGTGGTTTGTTAATTCAATGCAGACTGAGTTTGAGATGTCCATGATAGGAGAACTGTCATATTTTCTTGGTTTACGAATCAATAAGAGTTCTACAGGGATATTTTATCTCTCAAGAAAAGTATTTGAAAGAGATGTTAAAGAGTTTTCAGGTGGAAGATTCTACACTTGTGAGAACACCTATGGTGGTTGGTTGCAAGCTCAATAACGATGATATTTCACCTGATGTTGATCAAAGAACATATCGATCAATGATAGACAGTCTTCTGTACATCACAACATCCCGTCCTGATATAATGCAAGTTGTTGGAATGGTAGTTCGTTATCAGTATGCTCCTAAACAAAGTCATTTAGCAGCTGTCAAAAGGATATTCAAATATTTGAAGGGTACAATGACTTATGGTCTCTAGTATCCTAGAAATGAGAATTTTTAATTAACTGCATATTCATATGTTGATTGGGAAAACTGTTTGGATGAGAGAAAGAGCACCAATGGAGGTGCATTCTTCTTAGGTGATTCGTTAGTAGCATGGCTTAGTAAGAAGCAAGGATCTATTTCATTATCAACTACAGAGGCAGAGTACATTGTTGCTGCTACTTGTTGCACTCAGATCTTATGGATGATACAAACTCTTGCATATCTAAAGGTAAGTTATACTGATCCAATTCCACTTCACTAATAACACCAGTGCCATTAGTGTATAAAAGAATCCAATATTTCATTCCAAGACCAAGCACATCCCCATAAAATACCATTTTCGGAGAGAGCAGGTCACCAATCAGATTGTTCAGGTTCATTACATTCCAACCACAAAACAAATTGCATATATCTTTACTAAACCCCTATACAAGACACCATTTGAATATCTTCGTCAGAAGTTGGGTATCATCCCTTCTCTCACCTAAGAGAGTCCATCAGGGGGAGCATGTTTTCTATGACATTGATGTCAAAGGGGGAGAAAAGGTGTGGTCTAGATGCTACAGTTGGAGGTCTAAGCAGAATAATGCAACCTTTCAGGGTTGCCATCAATGCCAAAGGGGGAGATTGTTGGCATGTTTTTACAGGAAGAGTGTGGTTGTCATTGATGGCAAGAATAGCAGTGACGATGGAGTATAGGAAAAGCATAAGCTCAGGAGGAGAAGCGAGAAGTATGTAGAGATCAAATCCCAGAAGGAAAAGCGTAAGCTCAGGGTGAGAAGCCTCAACAGCTGTCCGATCAAGAAATTGACCGTGTTGATTGTCTAATATTTCGGATGTTGGTCATATGAGTGACCATGGGATTAACGACCGTTGGAGGATCATGACCATCGGATCTGCAAGCTAGATCAATGACACAGATGATTTGAGGAGAGAGAAATAAGAATTAAACAACTCACTAGTTATAATCCTGCAATTGGTCTAGATCGTCAGATCTCATAAACCCAAATATTGACGATTTTGTTTGATCTAAAAAATGATTAGATTAAGTTAGATTAATTTGTGACCGTCGGATGTGTGATTGCCAGATCAATGGCAAGGATAGATTGCAGATATTGAAAGGAGAATTAAATATCGTGCTATTTCCAATCCCGTAATTAATCAGGACCGTCAAATCTTATAGCCTCGAAGATAGACGATTGTGGTTGACTCACTAACAACACACAAATTAAATTTGTGGAGTTTTGGTGACAATTTAAATCACTCACAAGTCGTGGTTCCGCAACCATCCTTGATCATTGATCTGCTTAGAGTGTCTTCATGACCGTTGGATCACTTTTAAGTGGAAGGACAAGATGAGCTAGAAGAGCCTCACCAAAGATAGATCAATCCATCAATCTAGGAACATGATTGATGAACAACATTTGGTTCACGTCAAAAGTTGCAAGGAGGTTAGTGTTGGAGGATTCTCACTTCGGAAGAATTGGCAACTTGAAAGTCGAATTACCCGAAGCTCGAAAATCCGAAATGAATAAGGACCATCAGATATGGAGAAAATGCGATGACCATTGGATCACCTTAAGTGGAAGGATAGGATAAGAAAGGGTTGATATCTGAGATCTCGATCACCCGAATTTTTGTCAGCCATCAGATCGAATTAAATGGAAGGATAGGATAAGAAAAGATGGAGATCCATTGGATTTAATCCAAAGCAAAGCTGCATCGCAGACAGATTGAGTCATTGATCTAAGATCTTGATCCAACGAATGCCATTTGTTTTGGGTCTAAAAATGTGAGGAGGTTACACTACGAAAAAATTTCACTTCAAGAATTCAATTTGATATTTGAATTCCTCGAAGCCCAGAGAGCCGAAATAAATTATCGACCGCTGGATCATCCAAAGAAGATCTCAGTTGTCAGATCGTCTGAAGAAGATCTCAAGCGTTGGATCATCTGAAGTGAATGTAGGTCGTTTGATCCAGAGCGTAAGTTTGAGATTTAAGATTTCAGAAGTCTGGAGACCCGAGGGAGATATCGACCATTGATCGAGAAAGGGGGCGCAAAACCATTGATTTGGTTGAAAGGTCAAATTCCCAAAGTAGAGGTAGAGCCGTCGATTGAGAAAAAAAGGTGTCTGCGGATCATCGACTCCGGAAGATAGGCATACAAAAGAAATAAGGGTTTGAGATTTGAAACTCTCGAAGCCCGGATCACGAAATAAATCACAGCCGTTGATTTAGGGAGGTTGGATCTGATCCGCAAATTGTGAAAGAACAAATATGAACCGTCCATTCAGGAGCACCGTCAATATCATGAGATCGACGATCCCATCGCATTGTGGGGTCATAACATGCTCTGGTCTTAATTTTTCATGAGCGGGCCGCAATCAAAACCACGGTATCGCCAAAGGCTTATGTGGAGATCTGTAGTGAATTGCAGGGCGAAAAGAAGATTGCCCTCAAACCACCTTTGGCCACACCCACAATCACATGGTCACATGAGAGCATCGCCCAAGGTCACATCAGTGGAATATTGAGGAAGGAGCTAGCGCTACTAGGCTCCATATTGGAGGTTACACATTGAAAATTCAAAAAGCCTCTGTGTGTATTATCCAATGGCGCTGATCAAACCAAATCTAATCGAAGGGTTGTTGTTTCACTTCGTGGTTTCTTGATTAGTTATGATTCAGTTACACTAACTGAATCATTGTTCTGGGGTGTTGGAATCATGGCTCTTGAGAATTCTGAGATTCTCGACATGGGAGTTGGAGATTCAGAGAGTAGCAGATGATGAGAGCATTAATAAAATAAATATGTCGTGACAGAGGAAGGTTGTTGTTTCTCTCTAAAAAGTAGTAGAACTGTAAGAAATGAAGTTTACAACATGAACTGAGGGAGAAAATGTAGAGATGAAGAATATAAGTTGGAAAGAGAAGAAATGGTGAAAACAACAGACTGTATGAGAACTTAAGAGCACGAATATGTGAGCATGAACACATTGATGTAGGCAGAGCAAAGCAGTGTAGTAGAACAATGACGAGACTGGTAAGCCATTGATAAATATTGTATCACTGTAATAAATTTCAGAAAGCAAAAGATTTATATTTCAGGGTGTTAGGGTGGTGTTAGGGAGGACTTTTGTACTCAGATTTTCATGTGGGTGATTGAAAATAGGGAGTTGTATCTTCCATCTGGTTGCATCCATAAAAAATAGGGTGTAGGGTGGTGCAAGGGAGAACCATTGTTCTCTGTTATACATGTTGGTGCATGTGTGATTGGAAGTTGGTGATTCCATCCAGTTGGTGCTGGAACACTCAAGGAGTTGGTTCTTCCTTCTAGTGGGTGCTAGAGAAACCAGAGAGTTTGTGCTCTCAACAAGTTGCAGCTTGTTAAAGAAGAGGTTGTAGCCTCATTTTGAGTGGGTGCTCAAATATTGATGATGTACAGAACATAAAATACTACCTATCATTCTAAGAAGAATATTTTTTCTCCCTTTATGGGTTTCCTCATGAATATCTATCTCTATGTATACCATAAGAGTGATTGATGTCTATTATTTCTATTTTTCATGTCTTGCATAATCTTGATGATCATTTGGGGAAGATCAATAATATTTCAATAGGCATAAAATTGTTTAAGAACAGTAACAACTAATTCACCCACCCCTCTCAGTTGTCTTAGTAATTTCAACACTATGATTATTTTAACAACAATAGGCATGCATGTAACAAGTGACACAAAACATGAAGGGAATAGGCCAAGTTATATATTAATGGAAAGACATAGTGAAGCACTTACATTCCAACGTTGACATAGCAGTAGCTCCTCCAAGTTGTCCTATCCATCCCTCTTCTAAATGTCTCAAGATCAGAATTATGATGCTCTTATGGATACTCCTCCCTTTTCACATTGGAATGCACTCATTATATAGGAGTTGGAGGCTTAATCATCATGAAGTATTTGTTGGAAGATTGGTTGTTGTCATTGATGTCAACCCTAGTCATGGGTTTTGGACCGCAAGATTGATCAAGGTATTTGGACATGAAGGAAAATGCACATGCAGATACAATATCCATGGATGGATAGTGTACATCATGTTGTTTCTAGTGGTATGTGGCACGTCACATGGATCCTCATGGTTGAGGAAAAATGATTTTTTGAAGATGACAAAGTGAATTGAAGAAAGAAGTACATGTAGGGCCTGAAAATAATGAAAGAAAAGAATTACAAAATAAGAAAGTGTCAGGTCGGCCCTAATGTTAAAAGGAAGTGACAAAAATGGTATAAATAAACATCATTATACATTCATTTGATACAAGTCGAATTTCAGAGGAAATAAGAAGAAAAGAAGGCCGGATTTCAAGGGAGGATGAAGTCTTTTGGTGATGTGTTCTAAGGTATGTTATTTTCAGGTCATCT